>OX457040.1:441052-448552 GCA_949752735.1 Lumbricus terrestris | reverse complement strand
AATTTGCAAATTACACAACTTTGTTATTAAGCCAAAATTAATTGGTATAAGTGACATTAATCTACTACAGTTATTTTTTCCTATAACTTTGGTCTAAAAAGAAATTCAGAAAAATTAAAGGTATTGAAATCTTTTCAAATTTAAATTGTTAGAATAAATCCACATAAGTTCATGCTGATCGACATAACGCAATAAAAATCTAATCACAGGCAAAGACCATAGATGTGTACTAAATTACATATTGTACATTTGTGCTTAAAATTGTTACTTATAAATATTAATTATAGGCTCAAGAATTTTGTATATCAAAATAACTGTTACAAATTAAATTTCTTGTAGGGACCTACAACATGTATTTTTCAAATGATGGCTTTAACAATTACATAATGACACTATAGTTAGACGAATCCTTGAGAGTACGGGGAAAACGTCTGAAATATCAGATAAAAATTAAATTAAGAAAAATAATAATAGACTGTGAATAAATAAATAAACTTACATAAAAAATATAAAAAAACATGCGAAAAATAAAAAACGAAAAATGACGTTTTTGGGAGAGAATAAAAAACGAAAAAACGTTATATACTAAACACACACACAAGCACACAAGCACACACGCACACGCACACACACACACACACACACACACACACACACACACACACAAGCACACATAGACACTCCAATCTGTTTCATTCTATTTCAACCCATGTTAATTTATCTATATAATTATAATTATTCTTTCATATATTATCAGGATACTGCAATCTATTCAATTTTTTTTCAAATTCCATTCAATTTCTATTCAAATTCCATTCAATTTCTATTCAAATTCCATTCAATTTCTATTCAAATTCCATTCAATTTCTATTCAAATTCCATTCAATTTCTATTCAAATTCCATTCAATTTCTATTCAAATTCCATTCAATTTCTATTCAAATTCCATTCAATTTCTATTCAAATTCCATTCAATTTCTATTCAAATTCCATTCAATTTCTATTCAAATTCCATTCAATTTCTATTCAAATTCCATTCAATTTCTATTCAAATTCCATTCAATTTCTATTCAAATTCCATTCAATTTCTATTCAAATTCCATTCAATTTCTATTCAAATTCTATTCAATTTCTCTTCAAATTCTATTCAATTTCTATTCAAATTCTATTCAATTTCTCTTCAAATTCCAATCTCGATTCTACTCCATCACATCCTCTGATAAATTCTGCGACGACGACGACGACGACGATGATGATGACGATGATGACGATGATGATAGGACGGATGAACTGGAAGGGATTCAAATGTATCTATCTGTGTCGGTGTCGGTATCTTTGTGTCCGTCTTAATCTACATCACTGTGTGTGTGCGTGTGTGCGTGTGTGCGTGTGCGTGTGCGTGTGTGCGTGTGATTCTGTTGATTGCGTGCAGGAGTCATGGCAATTTGGTGTTTGACGTAATTCTTATCATCATCATCAGACTGTTAACGTTTTCTCTTCTCTTTGTCTCGATTGTAAATTTTTGTAATCGATGAGAAGCAGACAAGTGCATGGTCTGATAATAGCACCACAACACCACCACCGCCATCATCACCACCACACCAACAACACCACCATCATCGTCATCACCACATCAACACCAACAACACCATCACCACCACACCAACACCACCACCACCACCATCATCACCACACCAACAACACCACCACCATCATCATCATCACCACACCAACAACACCACCACCACCACCACCACCACCATCATCATCACCACACCAACAACACCACCACCACCACCATCATCACCACACCAACAACACCACCACCACCACCATCATCACCACACCAACAACACCACCACCACCACCATCATCATCACACCAACAACAACACCACCACCATCATCATCATCACCACACCAACAACAACACCACCACCACCATCATCACCACACCAACAACACCACCACCACCATCATCATCACCACACCAACACCACCACCACCACCATCATCACCACACCAACAACACCACCATCACCACCATCATCACCACACCAACAACACCAACAGAACGAGCACCAGCACTAACGACACCAACAACACGAGCACCAGCACTAACGACACCAATACCAGCACCAGTAACACACCAGTGTCAGCATAGCGGAGGCATCAATTCAATTGCTTCTGCAGCAATCTATTCATCTGTGACACGAACGATAAAGATGCAAATGAATCAGTAGACATAGTTTACTAAAAGGTTCGCGTTTCTGAGACATCTCTGTCTGTCTGTGTGTTTGTGTGTCTGTCTGTGTGTCTTTGTGTCTGTCTGTCTCTCTCTTTCTGAATGTCTCTGAATGTCTCTGAATGTCTCTGTCTCTGTATCTGTATGTCCGAAATCGAGAGAAGAAATCGGTTGATGAGATTGAATAAGTTGTCTACCTTCTGCTGCAGCATCATCATCATCATCAGCAGCATCACCATCATCAGCATCATCAGTATCTTCTTCGCATGAATCGATCTGCTTCAGATCGGAAGATGAAACGATCTTCTTCTTCTCATTTGGCAAAACTGTTCTCCTCTGCTGCTGAAACAAACAAAAAAACAACCACTACAACAAACTAACAACTGCTACAACTGCTGCAACTGCTGCGGCTGATGCATCTTCATCACATCTGATAAAAAGATTTAGAGAGCGTTTGATTGTAGCCTTAAAAGACAATGTCGTCAAAAGAGACAATGACATCAATGACGAAATGAGTCATCGTCAAAGTCAACATCAAATCAGAGTTATATGGTGATGCAAGCTATCCAGAAGAGAATGAGTGTGGAAGAAAGACAGGCAGACAGACAGGCAGACAGACAGACAGACAGACAGACAGACAGAGACGGAGCGAGAGAGAAGAAGTCGGATACGATGCTTTAATGAAGTGAATATAATTCCAATGGTTCGGTTGTATCTACATACACATGTACCGTACATGTATAGTTTTGTGCTTATACTCTTCGTGACGTGAGACGAGTGATGTCTAGAACTAAACTCAGATAATGGATGTCGTTGAACGAAGGCGAAAGACAACAACAGTCTTCAACTAACTCACACCCACTCTCCTCCTCCTCTCTTCTCCTCTCTCCCTCCCTGCCTCTCTGCCTCCCTCCCTTCCTCCCTCTTTCTCCGTCTTCGGACAACAGGGCAACAGCTAAAAGGCAACAGCAGCAACCGATGGATAGCACAACGTTTACGAATAGCAACAACAACAGATATATATAGTAACAACAGCTGCAGAAATAGCAGATCTATAATTGTTGTCTTGTACGCAAAACACTGTAACCGGAAGTAGTTATATGACCGTTGCGCATGCGCGTTCGACGTCTTCCGCTGCGAAATGCGATCGGTCGGCGAAACAAAGAGATTTATATGCATAGAAATTTTCGCGTAATTACGCGGAAACAGAATAACGGGAAAAGGTAAAAGAGAGAGGAGGAGGAGGAGGAATAGGAGGATAAGAACGAGGAGAAGGAGGAGGACGAGGAGAAGGAGGAGGACGAGGAGAAGGAGGAGGACGAGGAGAAGGAGGAGGACGAGGAGGAGGAGGAAGACATCTTCTTTTTCATCGCTGTCGAAGAACTCTCAGAGGAACTCTGCGTAAACCCTCGCTATACACACACACAACTATACGCAAGAATATATACATGTATATATATATGCATATATAATTATATATATATATATATATATATATAAACAGCAGTACATGTATATACACATGTAAATATAAACAGCAGCATATATATGTGAATGCAGATGTTTATACGTTTATACGTGTGTGTATATATACGCATCTATATAATATCTATAAAAAGAGAGTTAAATAGTCAGCTCACATACACAGCCAAGCAACCGTTACATCTCTTCTGCAGTCACCGTTCGGACTGCAGCTAATAAACTTCCCCTTTCCAATTCCAATCGGCTATAGTATATGCCAAGATATATATATAATTATATATACCAGCAATATGTTTTCTATTTATATATACATGCAAAATAGACATAAGAGTGAGAGACAGGGAATGAGAGAGCGATATTAGAAGAAGAAGCAAAATCAGTTTTTTCTCAACTCACTTTTTGTCTCTATAGAATGTTGGTAAGAATAGAAAGTTATGTATAATTATTCGGTTGACTTTTATAAATCAAGCGTCAGGCTTATTAGTCGTTAGACGTCATCAAGCTGTAGGTCTATAGATATGCTGATGAGAAGAGACTGATGACTCATGAGACTGATGACTCATGAGACTGATGACTCATGAGACTGATGACTCATGAGACTGATGACTCATGAGACTGATGACTCATGAGACTGATGACTCATGAGACTGATGACTCATGAGACAGCCAGTGTTCAGTGTGAACTCATTGAGTGCAGCTCGTGTTAGCTGTTGTTGTGTTCGTTGTATGGTGTTTGTGTTATTGTGATGACGAGTGAAGAACGCAACTCAACGCAGTCAGCAGCAGCAGCAGCAGACACGGGAACAATTACGGAAGTGGAGGAGGAAGAAGAGGAGGTTGTGCTGGAGGGTAATCAGGAGATTTATTAGGTGCTATATATCCATCATCATCATTATCATCACCTACAACTACAACAACGATGTCGTCGTCTAAATGACTCAGAGTGACACAGAGTGACTGTGGCTACAACGGCTGCAGCATGGAAATAGAATGACTCTACTAAAACATTTTCCCATCTTCATCACGTGTACTGCCTACCAACACACACCGAACACACACACACACACACACACACACACACACACACACACACACACACACAAGCACACAAGCACACACGCACACGCACGCACACACAAGCACACATAGACAAGCTAAATACATGGTGGCGCCGGCAGAGAACATGGGACCGCCCCGGGAAATCTTGTGCAATATAATTATATAAAATTAATTGTAAAATTTTCCTTACTCACTAAATCAACCATTATCAACGTGTCACACGTTACTATCTCGCGAACTTCAGATCGCAATTGCCAAAATTTACTTGCTTTTTTTCTTAAAAGAAGAACCTACAAAGAAATTTATTATTTGAAATTATAAGCTACCATAGGTAATCTCACTTTCTTTGCGCTACCCTGTATATGTATATAATATATAGGTCCAGGGGCGCATCCAGGGTGGGGGACAATCCGGCCATGGCCAACTCATTTAGGAATTTCTTTATTTTTGACCAGCTATTCTGGCTCGGAAAGTTGACGTGGCTCCCACCCATGAGTAGTTCCGTAGGCTCCTACCCCCGCCCACGAGGTCATCAACTCTTTTGGTGGATAAAATGGTATATTTTTCTTGGGAATTCGCTGGCCACAATAACGCAATATAGTTGAGGTAATTATCTATGTCGTATCCTATGATGTGCAAAACTGATGCACAGGGACGTCATTTGGGGGGGGCAGGGGGGGCATTTGCCCCCCCTGAATTTGACCGATTGTTCTTACACATGACATATTTTGCATTGCTTTGCAACGCCACACGTTGTTCAAAATTCCAAAAGGCCTGTGTCTTCACGACGACCTCTTTGGTTTTGTATGTGCGGGCAGATTCAAGCTGCACACAGTGCACAGTTCATAGCCACAGATACATGTAGGCCTATCAACTTATGTGTATATTGTGATATTGTCTGCACAGGGAATGAGCTCAGGCTGATACTCGAAAGACGTGCAGCTTGTTCCCCCTAGATAAAGTCCCAGGTCAGTATAAGGTCACCAGATGTGTGGGTCTTGTCAGCCACACATGTAGTGCAAGCCGACCAATACCCAGTTATAACATGAAGCAGCCAGGCACCTGATGCATGATTCTCCCTCTGATCCTTATAAGCACTAGGCCTACAAGCACCCCACCCCGTCTGACCGAGACCTGGAGCGGATTCGTCAGCCTCCAACACCGGCGACCTCTAGGGCAAGTAGCAGGCAAAGGACAATGAGCGGGAAGTTCTGAAAGAACACAGCAGAAAGATGTATTACAAGGGCTGACTGCATGCATCAGTTGGGGGAGAGGTATGAGTGTGGATTACCAATGTAATGACGGTCAGTAGAGCTGATGATTGGGCTTTCCTGAGAACTAAAGGAGGATAAAAACGGACCAAAGGACATGAGAGTTCATCCTGTAAACACTCACAACGATCCACATTCCACACGGTAGGCCTATTATGTGACATCCAATTGAACTGGAAATTTACACAAACTGACTGTTTTTAGTGCAATGGTTATAGGCAGGTTACTTTTTATACATGAAATCTTGGTTTTTAAAATTTTCTTTCAGTCATATCTTTTCCAGGTTGATATGATCACAAGCCATTGACCACCACTTGAATGATCCCATAGGCATAGCCATAGATAATAACAGTCATTAACCCAAAAGCAAAAATAATTATTGCAGACTTAGTGCATGCAGCATGCAATATTGCTATGTGAATTGTTATTAATGACAAATTAAAGCAGTGTCTAATCTGGACCCCTTCTGGGGAGGGGATGTGCCCCCTGCCTGCAAGAAATTTGTTTGAATTTCCACAGTGCAATGACACCATTTTAGGCTATGGTCTGAACAAAATTGCTCTGTTTGAGTGCTGCTAAGACTTCAAAAATATAGGTCCACTAAAAATAATAGCAAATTCTTGTTGAGCTTCCACATTGTAATCATAGCATGTAGGATGTTATCCCGACAAAATCACTATATTATTTCAGTGCTGATAAAAAGAGCGGTTTAATATATCAATATCAAAATGTAATTATAATTGCAATAATAATTTCTTTGTGTATCAAGTTAGGCAATTCTGTTCTGTTGCTAATGGACTATTACAATGAGTAACAGCAGCAGACTGGAGTATAATAATTATTATGCACATGTAAGCTTACTTTGTTGTACTGGAATAAGCTTACCCTTGTTGTTCAAGACAACACAATTAGTAGAAATGGTTAAACATGGTATACATAGTAAGCAAGAATTGCCAAAATACCAAAATTGGGAAGCATATGTAATAACGATGTTGTTTTACTAAGTGTCTCAAGGAACAAAGCATTTTGAAATCTGACAGTTTGAAATTTGAAAGATTACACTGGATAGTGGAGATAAGACATTTAATGGTAATTTTTTATTTTTGCAAGTATTAACAGTAAATTATTTTCCATGTCATGTTGATGTCATCTATTAGACTATTATTATAGTAAGTAATATCATTATAATTATATAATAATCAATAATATTATGGTAAATTATAATGGTCCAACCAGGTCTATGTAATACAATTCTATGTAATACAATAATGTAAACTGGAACAATGGCCATTATAATGTTTCAAATTTTTCTGTGGGTGAAGGTTATTTCTGTTATTTTAATTGTATAAAAATAGTTTTTGTACAAATATTAACAATAAATCCTACTCTTTTAATATGATACTATCATATATCATAGTAAATAATACCATTATTATAATCATATA
>OX457040.1:391052-433552 GCA_949752735.1 Lumbricus terrestris | reverse complement strand
TCCGTGCGTTCCGCTGAGATCTATCGATATACGAAACAATTGAAATTACGATGACGTCATTTCCGTTCTATCCGAAAATCTTATAAATTATTTCGTCGACGGAATCATCGTCATCGATGTCAGCGGAAGGAAAGAAGTTGAACTGCGATCATCCGCTCCTCTGATCTGGAGAGGAAGGAATCTCTCTCCAGGCGTTTAACCTCAATTTCCGCATCAGATTCAAAGACATCGGTCAACAGCGATGCAATTGCAATGCCACTGTTTTTGGACATTGGCGCTGACCAGCTGCACAGAGGCTGACCGGTCTCTGACCAACTCATCGCAGTTGAAAAAATAACAACTCATCTTAGTTGAAAAATAACAACTCATCGCAGTTGAAAAAATAACAACTTATCTCAGTTGAAAAAATAACAACTTATCTCAGTTGAAAAAATAACAACTCATCGCAGTTGAAAAAATAACAACTCATCGCAGTTGAAAAAATAACAACTTATCTCAGTTGAAAAAATAACAACTTATCTCAGTTGAAAAAATAACAACTCATCGCAGTTGAAAAAATAACATGAAGGAATTACGAATCGTATAATAATGCCGTTCATTATGGACAGTGGATCTCTTGAACGAATGAATCTGACCAAAGTGGAGAAATAGTTCTGCGCAGTTCTATAACCGATCACAAATTCAAAGACTACATAGGGGAGACCGGGGTTATATGTTACAATTTTCACTTTTTTGTAAATTGGCTGTTCCTCAGCACCTCAATTTTCCTAAGACCAAGGGGGTTTAGTATATCAATATGTTACACAGATATTGGTCACAGTAGATTGTGTTGATAGTTAATGTATTTTGAGCAATATTGGTTTTAGACAAGCGACTGGAATGTAACAAATAACCCCGATAGTGGGGTTACATGTTACAATCCCCGGGGTTGCAAAGTTACACAGATAGAATTGACATTTTTACAGTAAATATAGTGATTATTAAACAGGAACATGAATGACAAAAATAAACTGAACTACTGGTTAAATCAGAAATCAGTTAAATGGGTCTACTTAAGCTTAGGCCTATAGTCAGAGTACAGTTGTGGCATAGGCTACATAATAATCGTTTCCATCAGTGCGATTGCATATATGTATGTATGTATGTATGTATGTATGTATGTATGTATGTATGTATGTATGTATGTATGTATGTATGTATGTATGTATGTATGTATGTATGTATGTATGTATGTATGTATGTTTGTATGTATGTATGTATGTATGTATGAATGTATGTATGTATGTATGAATGCATGCATGCATGCATGCATGTATGTATGTATATATGTATGTATGTACGTATGTACGTACGTACGAATGTATGTATGTATGTATGTGTGTGTATGTATGTATGTATGTATGCATGCATATTTGTATGTATTCCCGTATGTATATAGGCAGGTATGTAATTATATATCTGCATAATCGTGTATATGTGTAATTATGTATGTGTGTATTATGTATCATGTCCATGTATGTATGTAATCGTATATCTGTAATTATGTTTAATGTATGAATGCATGCATGTGTGCTATTTATGTGTAATACTACACATAGATTGCATACATAACATATAGCCTAGCGGCTATATTTTACGTATGTAACATATAGCCCCCTATATGTTACATATGTAACAAATAGCCCCTAGCCATATGTAACATATAGCCCCTAGGCACATCTTCGGAAACAAAAAGATTTCACACATACAACTGTCAAGCTACATCACTAGTAATATTCTGTTTATAAACACATATCACTAAGCCACCAACACACCGAATATGACCACCGAAGTACTAAAACTGGCCGCAGAAATTACAAAAGTGCGCTCATACCATTGAAAAAATATCGGCTCAAAAAACGTTTTTTTACCATAAATTGGTCACGCTGTCAAATAAATCAACAGCTCCGCCACTATACCTGCAGGACAACTCGGCGCATGCGCTGGAACATAGATATACGCTACAGATAAGCAAACACCATGTATATGATCGTTGTAACATATAACCCCTGTAACATATAGCCCCGGTCTCCCTACACACAAATATACACAAACACACACAAACACAGACACACACACACGGAATGACATAAAGCTGAGAGGGTCAGACGTTGACTTATGCAATGCAGGAATTTTTTAAGACAGACCAAAGGGTTGAACTCTCACCCTTCCCCGCAATTATTCTCACCCTACGCGCACACACAACGCGTGCATTCATTTTGCTTTGATGTGGTGGCTGTGTTGTTGCTGCTTCTGCTAAAACAATACACAATAATTAAGGCAGTCGACAACATCAATCACGTCGTCATCATCATCTTAATTATTGTATTCTCTCGCAGATTACAAAGAAAAGACTGACTTCGTCTTTGAGGCAATAAGGCGGATGGAAGGACGAAATAAGGAAAGAAAGAACGAATAAATGAAAGAAGAAAAGAAATACGGAAGGCAGGAATGAAGAAAGGATGTTTTGATTGAGAGAACAATAGACCGTGAAGACAATGCCTTTGCCTTTGCGATGTAATCGCGTTCTCTGCTGATGATGATGTGAGCGACAAAGGTCGTTGTATGATATTATTATTATTGTTGTTAAGTGCAATCTTCATAATAATCATTATTCGGATGACGATGACGATGATGTATTGAGGAGAGAGTGAGATCATGTTGTAGATGATATAAAAAGATCGATTGACGATTCAGATGAATGATGGATTGGTTGTCAAAGGGGGAGGAGTGGGTGGGTGTGTCGGAGGAGTAGTTGAGGGTTAGAGGTCAGTGAGTACGATTCCTGTGAGGAATGTTCTCCGTCCGTTCGTCGTTTGCAGCAATGGATGAATGAATCTCATTGGACGAAGTGGAAGAATCCGAAGAGGAGGAGGAGGCAAGGATATGATGATATCATCGTCATCATCATCATCATCATCATCGTCATCGTCATCATCATCATCATCATCGTCATCATCATCGTCATCATCATCATCGCCCTAGTAGATTCACAAGTGATCCGATAAAATTTTGTAATGTTCGACGGAGAGAGAGGGGATATATATATATATATATATATATATATATTTACAGAGACAGACAGAGAGTGAGAGTGAGAGAGAGTGTGTGAGTGAGAAACGGACAGACACACAGACAGACACAGACAGACAGACAAGGAGATGGGGAGACAGAGGCAGCAAAAGGCAGATAGAGAGCTATATGAGATCGAGACGGCTAATTGTATTGTCGCTGATTTCATTCGGATGCAAGGGATGACTAAGTAGAAAGTATCACTTGAAGTAGTAAGTATCACTTGAAGTAGTAAGTATCACTTTAAGTAGTAAGTATCACTTTAGGTAGTAAGTATCACTTTAAGTAGTAAGTATCGCTTTAAGTAGTAAGTATCACTTTAGGTAGTAAGTATCACTTTAGGTAGTAAGTATCACTTTAAGTAGTAAGTATCACTTTAGGTAGTAAGTATCACTTTAAGTAGTAAGTATCGCTTTAAGTAGTAAGTATCACTTTAGGTAGTAAGTATCACTTTAGGTAGTAAGTATCACTTTAAGTAGTAAGTATCACTTTAAGTAACGCCATCGCACAATGTATTTTGTCGACACCGTCGCTATACTATAACGCAATTGGAAGAACGGAAAATTCGTGGCTTCATATCATCTCAACGGCTTCTTGACCACTACAGATCTGATCCCATCTGACCCCATCTGACCCCATCTGACCCCATCTGATCCCATCTGACCCCATCTGACGCTTAACTTATATCGGTTGACGGTTGTCTGTAGCATACGCATTATGTGGCTCAGGTATACGATTCAATCACCTGTAAGATTGGCACCAATCAGCTGAAATCCTCTCCAGAATATGATCGCAGAGAATCGTGCATAAAACTACAATAGACCATTGCCGCTCTATAGATATACATTGCACTGACAATCTCTTGCATTGTCTTTTCTTTGCACTGCCAATTTCTTGCATTGCTGCCACTTCCTTGCGCTGCTACAAACTCCGCTGCTTGCTGATGTTCGAACGCAATAGTGAACGGGTGGTGAGCGGATGGTGAGCGGGTGGTGAACTGGTGGTGGGGGTTCCTGCTGGAGATGATCCTACTTCCTGTCTTCAATGAGTTCATAGTTTACAGCCGCACATCTCCTCTTCAACCGATGTTGTTCTCACGTTGTCAGGGTCAGCGCTGGGTCATCGTGGTCAACATTTGAGTCATCGTGGTCAGCGCTGGGTCATCGTGGTCAGCGTTGGGTCATCGTGGTCAGCGTTGGGTCATCGTGGTCAGCGTTGGGTCGTCGTCTATGCCACCAGACAAGCGTTAATAAGATGATCACCTGTGTAATTACGGAGACAGAAGATCGAGTCATAAGTTCTGTACCTGAATGACAACACGTCGTTGTCTGAATATGTCACCGATGTTGTTGCTTCTGTTGTTGCTTCTGTTGTTGCTTCTGTTGCTGATGTTGCTGTTGCTGTTGCTCCTCTTGTTGTCGTTGCCACTTCTCATCTGCAATCTCATGCCGCAGTGGAAGCTCGACCATTTCCCCGCCTTTCTCTTTCCCACCATAGAACTGTGTAGCAGCAACATGGCGGCCAGTCGATCGGCCGCTGACTTAGCTGTGACGTCATGCGTCATCGTCCTATAACAACCACAACAACCGATCTATCTAAATTTGACTCAATGCAATCCCGAACCAACTAATGACATAGAAAACAATGATGTAGAAAACAATTATTTAGAAAACAATGATGTAGCCCATTTCCTGGCAGATGTATACAGAATGCATTCGACAGTATATTATAATCATGGCATTAAAGCAACGTCTAGTATGGATTGTGTAAAACACGCATGACACGTGACTATAATTTGCAGTGGTGGCGCCAGGATTGCAGTTTTGGGGGCTGAAGGTTTTTTTCGTGCAAATATGTAATTTTCACATGGGAAAAAATGGATGGCCTTTTTATGGTGGGCTTAGCCTCCCCTAGCCCCCCCCCTAGCGCCGCCACGGATAATATGAGATTTTAGACTTAGGCAATCTCTAAACAGGTGACTCAAATAGGCCTACATTGCGAAATTTGGGTCAGGTCATGGGTTCAGCCGTCACTGTGAGGAATGGACAGACTCGGGACAATCTCTATAATTATACAAAAGAAACATTTTGTATAGCACCATAAACACACGATGACCACAGAGATATAGAAGTCACCGAAATTATGCAACCCAATGTAATTTGCCCGTTAAAGACACACTTCGCACGTGTGATGAAACGTCGTTCATGCTGATTAACCCTCAGATTACCAGAATTTTTCTGATACACTGAGTACCAGTGGGGTCAAAAATGACCCCAACACAATTTTTCAATAAATTTCTTGTTTTTTACATTTTTATTAATTGCCAAAAAACAAATAGTAGTAAAGCAATTGGAACATGTTTAGGCTGTTGAAATGAATTAAATTTTTCATAGTTATAGGTATGTTTTAATGTTCAAAGTGTTCGAGTGTTCAATGTCCAAAACTAGCATAGAAAATATCCGGTCATTGCAGTTACAGTTTACAGTTCATGCATGTAGGCTATACTGGGCATGTTCCTTGCACACATTGCATGTATAGGCTGCACAGATTATGCTGGCCTTTTATCCTTTTCCCCTGGACAAATGGAACATCGTCTTGTCATCCTCTTCGTCGTGTACATTCTCAGTATCTGATCAGCGGTGTCTACTCCACCTTTCGATGAATTGTAGTCCAAAATAATGATTGGTTTCTTTGATGGAATATTGTTGTTTATCTCCACCCGCCTGTGCATGCTGCTGAGCAGGACTACAACTTTTCCTTTGTTTGGACAGCACGACACCAGGGCTGCATCGTCATGGAAGCCAAAAATGGAAGCGAGGGCTTCTCGACCTTTTGTGGTAACAAAATGAGTCTGAAATTCCTTTCTGCTGGACTTCGTAATTGTGGTGATTTGTCTGGATAAATATGTATATATATTATTATCTAACACAGATTTTCTTCAGATAATACTATATAAAGGATTTATAAATCATAATTTTGAATTATTTCAAGGGATACCATTGAAAGTTTTCAAAAACCCTATTGGGGTCAAAAATGACCCCACTGGTACTCAATGCTATAAAAGATTGCCAGCGCCCTCTGGTGATAAACATGGGAAATATTAATTGATATTTCGATAGAGACTAGGTACATCTTGAAAGTCACAAATTTTAAATAAATTTGCACGAACAGATTTTGCGCAGTGTACAGTCAAAGTGGGCTTGGGGTCACTTTTGACCCCACTGGTACTCGCAGGGTTAAGAGTCTTCAAATGTCACTCTGATTGGAGTCGCCATAGAATGAGGAGAAACGAAATGGAGGAGAGAGGGAGGGGAGAAATGAGGGGTGGGTTGAGAGTCGGCTTTCAACTCGCAATTCACTCCACCATCATCCACCTCTGATTCAATCCATCAATCTTCTTCCAACATCCATCCACTGGTTATCCAGTCCATTCAGGTCCATCCACTTCCATCGTCAACCTCTTTGTCTCTGCGTCTCTACAGGTCAACTGGAAATTATTTGAACGACCTTTACCAATGAATCATTCTCTCCACTTCCATTCAACATCCACACACGTCACATCATCAGTCGGCCTTCATATGCGTCCTTCCTTACGTCCGTCCGTCCGTCCGTCCTTCCGTCCGTCCGTCCGTCCTTCCGTCCGTCCGTCCGTACTTCCGTCCGTCCGTCCTTCCGTCCGTCCGTCCGTCCTTCCGTCCTTCCTTCCTTCCGTCCTTCCTTCCGTCCGTCCTTCCTTCCGTCCTTCCGCCCGTCCTTCCGTCTGTCCTTCCGTCCGTCCTTCCGTCCGTCCTTCCGCCCGTCCTTCCGTCCTTCCTTCCGTCCGTCCTTCCGTCCGTCCTTCCGTCTGTCCGTCCTTCCGTACGTCAATCTCTCATTGGTCATGATATTTACACAAACATGTACTTCGCACAAAGTGGCAAGAGGGAATTTGCCCTCCGCACCTGAACAATTGTCACCTATTTTTAAATTGCTACTCTTTCGTTTTAAACAAAATATAGACTATCTTAGTGTTACAAATGATACACAAAGTAAAGCTGTTAAAGTCACATTTAGCGATCTTTATGAAAAAAGTCATCTTCTTAATTTCCCGCAGTCTTCTATTATTCAAGCTGTTAATCTAATCACTTTAGATCTGCGATGATTACATGAAAGGCAATTATTTTTCTCCATATAATTACTCTCATTATTATTATTATTCTCATTTTTATTCTATTTATTTTTTATTGTCGCCCGAGGTATTAAGATCCCTCATGCTGTAAAAGTTTAAAATTAGTTTATAGGTTCTCGTCTCCAGCGTAATTATTATTATTATTATTATTATTTAATTATTATCATTATCATCAGAATTCAGCGATTCAACCCCGTTGCTTACCTCAGCACTTGTTGACTTGCCAGAATTGGATGAAGCGTAGCCGTTCCAGAACTCACCAATGAACAGTCTACGGACATTTTTTGCTTCCCGAGGGATTAGAACTACCTCGGGTAAAAATATTATTATAATTACTATTATTATTATTACTATTATCATTATTAATATTATTATCAATATTATTATTGTTATCACTATTATTATTCAAAATCGGTTCAAGTAATTCTTAGGGCTAGATAAAATAATACGCTAGATTTTTTAAATATCGAACTGTGTTGTATGTACGTCTGTATGTGTTTATGTATGCAATATGTATGCATGTATGTATGCATGTATGTGGGTTTGTATGCATGTATTTAAGTAATTGTTGGCTGTCCCACCTGTCTGTGTAGGTTTTTCGGAAGATAACTAGAGAGAGAAATCTCCTTTTCGGTCAGTCGGTCGGTCTAACGATGTTCCCACCACTGCTGCTTCTGCTGCTGCTGCTGCTGCTGCTGCTGATAGCTGATGCTGATGCTGGCGATGGTGGTGATGGTGATGCTTGTACTCTGTCGTCGTCGTCGCTCTCATCCGCTGCAGTCGATGCCGCAGGACGACGAGTCTCCAATAGCAGCCAGTCTCCGCTTGTGCTGCTGCTGCTGCTGCTGCTGCTGATGCTGCTGTGGCGGATACGGTGCAGATGTGGATGTGGCTGTTGAAGAGAACGCATCTAAGGTCAGTGAAGCGTATGAGTTGGCAAGTGTCGATGCATCAGACCAAACAAATGACAATTACATTCACCACCAGCAGCAGCAGCTGATGCAGCAGCTGATGCAACAGCTGAAGCAGCAGCTTCCATAATACATTGATGACGATGACCACCCAGGTGGGAATTGTCGGGGTGGGAGGTCCAACCTTCCGAGTATTTTTAGAACCCTGTAGTAAAGTTTTCTATTCACATTTCAGCTGCACATAAATTGGCGAACAATGCCCAAAATTATTTGTCTGCAACTCTGACCACATACTCACATACACAATTACACACATACATACGTAGCTCAACGGTGGTGAGGTAGGGGGGGGGGTGGACAGGGGCGGATACAGAAATTTTCGAAGGGGGACCAAAATTTTGGGAAATATTTGTTGATATTTCGCAGGAAAAAACTGATGACTTTTTAGTCATTTGGTTCAACTTGCCTTTGAAAAAGCTTGTTGAAAACCTAATGGGGGGGGTGCGTTCTATGGGTGTTTCTCAATGGGGCGCATGGCCGGATTTGCCCCCTGGATCAGCCTCTGGTGATGAGAAAGATAATGATAGATTATTCCTCTTCAACCACCGTTGACACGTGTTAGGGGAAGCGTTGAGTCGTATATTAACATGTTGAAGTCATTAAGTTTAAAAATAAACATAAATGTATCGAAAGTGCTAATTGCGTCTGTGGGTCCTCAACGGTGTGGCCATTCTCCACCTCTCTTACCCAGTGGCGGCTCCAAACACTTTTTGCCACCAGGGCAGTCGTTCAAGTAACTAGGGCAGAGGGCGAGTCGCGTGCCCTGCTGGCGTAGCGCCGCCACTGCTCTTACCACCCTGCAGTTCGTCTTTGGCCGCAGGGTGTCGTATGTGTCCACTTCATTCCCTCCGTCCTTAAGCCATGATACAGCGCTCATCCGCTTATTTAAAATGGATTGCTGCTAAGGAGACTGGTTGCTAAGGAGACTGGTTGCTAAGGAGACTGGTTGCTAAGGAGACTGGTTGCTAAGGAGACTGGTTGCTAAGGAGACTGGTTGCTAAGGAGACTGGTTGCCAAGGAGGCAGGCTGAGTTGCGAAGGATATCGGGCTAAGTACAGGAGGGTAGTAAACCAGTCTAAGGGAGAAATTGCATAAGAGTGCATTGCATGCACATTACACATGAATGAATGAATACAAACATGCGTTTACGAATGCGCAGACATTGACCTACATTGACACTAATAGATGTTCACATGAAATAGTTCTGTCTGTCGTTCCGCTTTTATACATGATACTTAAGACACCTATTCGTACAGACATACAGACATGAGTGTATTGGGAGCGCCTCTGAGTAGCCTCCTTGAAGAGGCGCTATATAAAGGCATTTAATGACTGAATAACGAAAACTGTAATGAAAGAATGAATACACAGAAACAAGATTGCATTCTTATATGCATGGAACAGACATATTATACGTAGACACATTTTGATCTATTGTTATGCACTGCTATGTTGGTCTATGCAGAAACAATTATTTACAATTATTATAGGCCTACATTTAATATTATTCGCGTGCACGATTAAACGAATGCGGATGTGCAACTGTACGATATGCGTGTTTTTATACTTAGAATCGCATTCATCATTTTATAGCTTAGCTGTTACACGTGGCTCCGTCTCTCTCTCGCTCTCTGTCTATATGTGTGTTTTTGTGTCTGTCTGCCTGTCTGTCTGTCTGTGTGTCTCTGTGTCTGTCTGTCGTTCCGCATTTGCGGCGCCGAATCTTCTGCTGCCATCTAGTGAGATTCGGTTGAGTTATGGTTTCATTAGCAGTCATTCATATTCCGACAGACAAACAAACAGACAGACAGACGAACAGACAGACAGACAGACAGACGAACAGACAGACAGACAGACAGACGAACAGACAGACAGACAGACAGACGAACAGACAGACAGACAGACAGACGAACAGACAGACGGATAGACAGACAGACGGACAGACAGACAGACAGACAGACAGACAGACAGACGGACAGACAGACAGACAGACAGACGGACCGACGGACAGACAGACAGACAGACAGACAGACCGACGGACAGACAGACAGACAGACAGACGGACAGACAGACAGACAGACGGACGGACGGACAGACAGACAGACGGACAGACAGACAGACAGACAGACGGACAGACAGACGGACGGACGAACAAACGGATATATCTGAGCGTATACAAATACCGGGTGTTGATAAAAACTGCGACATGGCGTTTATATGTCGTGGGCCAAAGACCAGAAGACATCGCATTCATCGTCGTCGTCGTCGTCGTCGTCGTCGTCGTCATCGTCGTCGTCGTCGTCGTCGTCGTCGTCGTCGTCGTCGTCGTTTTTCTTTCTCTTCTTCTCTTATAAGGCGACAACGACGACGACGACGACGACATGTGTACCATTGACGAAAACTGTTGACGGAATTCATCTGTGGTCGTTGATACAAGCCACACGATTCAGTCGATGCCGTCGATGCTGTGTACACAGAAGAAGACGAGGAAGAAGATGAAAGAAGTGATCGGTGTTGCATTTCATCGTCACATTCAACTGCAGCAGCAGCAACAGACGCTAGACATTCCTTTAGCAAGAACTAATCGGATGGAAGGAGACAAAAATAAATAGAGAGATGGAAAAGGAGAAAGACACGCAGACAGACAGACAGACAGACAGACAGACAGATAGACAGACAGACAGAGACATGAGACAGAGACTGAGACAGAGGTCTTTTCAATCTCTCTATTTATTTCTCTTGTGACGGCTGTGATACGGCGCCATAGAAGTCGTCATTGTCTTTATTATAAGAAGCCGAGACAGAGACAGAGAGACAGAGTCAGAGAGACAGAGAGACAGAGGCAATGTCACCGGAAGACCTCACACCGGTGATCAGCACCGAGTCCCAGACGGTCGCTAGACGATTATTATAGCATTTCCTCTCTACGAGTCTACGTGTATTAGACAAGTGAAGAACCAAAGTCGAATCTTATACAATCTCATACTCTGTTATCTTGATCATAATCACAGAGTGACATGAATGGATGTCAGACGATTTGTAATCGCAATAATGATTAAGGATGAAGATCGATCATAGAAGATCGGAGACAAGAGATAAAGGAAAGATAAAGAAAACATCTTCTGTATCATCATCTACTCCATGTCGACCATTTCCAGTCATACGTTCCGTTCTTTTTGCCCAGTGCTTAGTATCCCTCCTTTCTTCCACCCTTTCAACCTTCCGTCCATCCATCCTTCCGTCCTTCCGCCTATCCATCCTTCCGTCCTTCCGTCCATCCATCCTTTCGTCCTTCCGTCCATCCATCCTTTCGTCCTTCCGTCTATCCATCCTTCCGTCCTTCCGTCTATCCATCCTTCCGTCCTTCCGTCTATCCATCCTTCCGTCCTTCTGTCTATCCATCCTTTCGTCCTTCCGTCCATCCATTCCTCCGTCCTTCTGTCTATCCATCCTTCCGTCCTTCCGTCTATCCATTCCTCCGTCCTTCTGTCTATCCATCCTTCCGTCCTTCCGTCTATCCATTCCTCCGTCCTTCTGTCTATCCATCCTTCCGTCCTTCCGTCTATCCATCCTTCCGTCCTTCCGTCTATCCATCCTTCCGTCCTTCCGTCTATCCATTCCTCCGTCCTTCTGTCCATCCATCCTTTCGTCCTTCCGTCTATCCATCCTTTCAACCTTCCGTCTATCCATCCTTTCAACCTTCCGTCTATCCATCCTTCCGTCCTTCCGTCTATCCATCCTTCCGTCCTTCCGTCTATCCATCCTTTCAACCTTCCGTCTATCCATCCTTCCGTCCTTCCGTCCATCCATCCTTTCGTCCTTCCGTCCATCCATCCTTTCGTCCTTCCGTCTATCCATCCTTCCGTCCTTCCGTCTATCCATCCTTCCGTCCTTCCGTCCATCCATCATTTCGTCCTTCCGTCCATCCATCCTTTCGTCCTTCCGTCTATCCATCCTTTCAACCTTCCGTCTATCCATCCTTCCGTCCTTCCGTCCATCCATCCTTTCGTCCTTCCGTCCATCCATCCTTTCGTCCTTCCGTCTATCCATCCTTTCAACCTTCCGTCTATCCATCCTTTCAACCTTCCGTCTATCCATCCTTCCGTCCTTCCGTCCATCCATCCTTTCGTCCTTCCGTCCATCCATCCTTTCGTCCTTCCGTCTATCCATCCTTTCAACCTTCCGTCTATCCGTCCTTCCGTCTATCCATTCTTCCGTCCTTCCGTCTATCCATCTTTCCATCCTTCCGTCCTTCCATGCCTCCTCCTCCTCTTCCTCCATCCTTCCTTTCTTCTTTCATTTCGTCTTTTGTATCCGTTCTTTCGTCAGGTCATCGTGGCTTTCATGCGAATACATGATGTGCAGCCAATTCTGATTCGACATATTCAGCTTCTTCTCCTTCTCCTCCTCCTCCTCCTCCTCCTCCTCCTCCTCCTCCTCCTTCTTCTCCTAGTCCTCCTCGTCCTCGTCCTCGTCCTCCTCGTCCTCCTCTTGCACAAAGAATCAGCAGCTTTAGCGACATCTGTTGATTAAATACAAAGCGACACGTATACGACAGAAGAACGTTCTGTCTGATCTGGGCACGCTCATGTAGAGAAGAAATGGATGATGTCGACGAGAAGACACAAGACCAGACGGACACATACATAGACACATACATAGACGCGGATACACGGGCAGAGTGAGACATATACAGACAGATTAACAGAAAGACAGACAGAGAAAGAGAGACACTATGAGGAATGGTTAAAGGAATCGAAGGGATGAAGGACATGTATCATTCAGGACGGCCATAATGATTGTCGGATAAATTATGCAAAACAAGAGCAGCTCAGGAATGCTATAAAAACCGTTCTCATGAGTAGTCTATATCTACTGAGACGACTAAGAAATAAGAAGACGACCGATTAAAATGTGGGGGTTGAATTGTTCATATGCAGACACATATATGGACAGATATGGACAGATGCAGAAGAGAAACAGGTAGACAGATACACAGACATACAGACATACAGAAGGCTCATATTTCAGACACCTAGAAGATAATATAATCTAGACGCTGGGATAAGAGACAGACAGACAGACAGACAGACATACGATTAAGTAGACAGACAGATGATCCGAGAGGCATGCCCATCCACTTGTAGCCAAGCGACCTGTAGACCTACACTTCAGGAATTCTTAGAAATGAAAATCGAAATAATTTATATCGGACCTTCTCCATTTAGAGTGAAATGTCCACAACAATATTATTGTTCTAATTTTCTATGACTTCATTTTATCTTCGTTAAATGCATTTAATATGCGGTATATTTTTGGATTAAATAATTTCTTTTTGACGAATACTAAAGACGCGATGTTCCATCTATTGCTGCATCAATTTTGACAGTGTATTCTGAGTGTTAGATATATATATATATATATATATATATATATATATATATATATATATATATATTCAGGATAATCGATAGCGGACACTTCCAATCAGTTTGAATCCGTGCCAATCACTGCATCGACCTTTGACCCTTTGTCAGTGTATATGGTGTGTGTGTGTGTGTATGGATGTGTGTATGTATATGGTGTGTGTGTGTGTGTCAGTGTATATGGTATGTGTGTGTGTATGTGTGTGTGTATGGGTGGGTGGGTGAGTGGGAGGGTGGGAGCGGGGTCTGTCGACGTGGCCACTATCTCTTCTGAATATGGTAGGTGTCTCGGTTAGGACACTTAGTCAGTCGATCGATTGATAGGTTCATAGTTCAACTGGCTTCCTATACTTTGCCTATGCTTCAGTCGCGCGATAAGCTTCTGAGATAATATATTACTATTATTATTATTACTCTCTTCTTCTTAATGGCGTCTCCGACCGAAGAGTGAGTAACAACTTTTCGTGCACGGTATAAAAAAAAGAATAGTGGAGGAAGAGGAACAGGAGGAACAGGAGGAGGAGGAGGAGAAGGAGGAGAAGGAGGAGAAGAAGAAGAGATCTGCTTTGAAAGATACATTGGTCTTCTGATCTAAATCTGATTTGGAGACAAATCGTAATCTGGATTTCGTGGAACTTAAGTCAGTCTTCATTTGAATTGATCGTCTTCACAGTCTACATGTAATTCGTGTTTTAAATGACTTCATCTCGACAATAATATTTCACGACATATGCAGCTGGTAAACAATTCGAATACGATACAAAATTGATGCGGCATCACTGAATTTTAATTGAATTGTTATCATTATTTGTTTCATGGTCATCATCATAGTCACAATTATTATTGATATTATTTTTATTATTATAATAATATTTTTTAACCCGAGGTCCCTTAGATCCCTCGGGATTTAAAAAATAGGCTTAGATGTCTATGCTAGGAGATGTTGTTCAATGTCTGGAAAACAGGCCTCGTCCTCCTCAACCGTATTATTATTATTATTATTATTATTATTATTATTATTATTATTATTATTATTATTATTATTATTATTATTATTATTGAACTATTAAGCACTTATGAACGGCGTCATTTCTTCAGCGACCAGCAATCAATCGACGATAGACGTATTTATAAACTACATTTATACCGTATACGTATATTATATCACGTCGTGACAATGACATTTATACGTTTCTTCTTCATCAGTGGCGCAACCAGGGGGGTGCTTGAGCACCCCCCAGGGCTAAAAACATGACCCACGCAATTTTTCCACATCCGATGAGTTTTTGTGGGGTGTGGGGGGGGGGGGTAGGGGTCTTTCGGTCTTTCAGATTACACAATAAGGGAAGTTCCTTCATTCTTCTGTATTATAATCTTAGTCAAATTCATGGTTCATAAAGCACCAGATTTCAGTGTTGAGCTGGTCTACCTGAGTTTGTATGGGTCTCGAGAATATGCCTTATGATAAATAATTCTCATTAAAAGCGTTAGCGATAGGCCTATGCATGAACCTTTACATTATTGTGTCTCACAAATTTATTGATTATATGTTACGACTTAATTGATAGTGCAGTGTGTGCTATTTTATTAAGGCCTAGTTCAGAATTGTTTTCTTTCAAATTAGTTTTATAATATTATATAGTTATTCAGCTTTGCTTGTTCTAGACATTTCCAGCGGAGAAAGTGCCCAGAAATGAACATTTTCCCCCAGAAAAATTCACAAAATGATAGTAGTTTTAGTTGATGTATATTTTATTGTATTACATAAATTGCCATAAAAAGTATTGTACCATGATCTTATTTGCTACCGTGCTATATAATTACAATTTTATTTATTTATTTTTATAATGTAATTATGATACTATTATAAGATATTATGATGTGCATAACTTACTGTCATGGGCGGATATTTAGGGCGCCGATAGGGGAGACGTAAGTAATTGTGAGGCAACAGTCTGAAGTTTTAAAACCCCAAGGTTTGTATTAAGGGGACGGAGATGGTTAAGTCCCCCAATAGGTCACAAATATTTCACAGATATTATAATAAATTTATGCAGTGTTATCCACTGTTTATCCACAATGAACAATTTTGTTCAGACGGTCGACAGCCTAAAATGCTGTCATTAGGCCTACAGTGTGTGTAATTTTTTAAAATTCTTAAACGATGGGAGGGCGTTTATTGAAATCTGATATCACGTCTCTGAGCACTAAAATCAAAGACCTTATAGTATAAAGACTCTAATATCTTTGCTAAAATCATGAGTTCTTTTGCAAAAATGACAGCTTTAAAAGTCTCAGTGTAGGCTACTGTGCAAATCCAAAATTTTTAAGTAGCCTAATTTTGAGGCGCAACACTCTGAAATTTTAAACTAAAATTTATGACTATATCAGCATTGAAAATGAGCAATTTTACTAAGATGACAGCTTAAAGGCTTACCATTACAGTATGGGAATTTAAAAAAATTAGCCTAAACAATGGGGAGGGGCATTGAAGTCTTACATCATGTCTTTCAGCAATGAAATCATGATAAATTTCGTTAAAATGACAGCCTAAAATGATACCACTGCAATGCGGAAATAAAAAAATTTCTATATTGGAGAGGAGGCATCTCCCTGCCAAAACCCCTTCCTCTGCTAGGCCTAGGCCTACATGTAAGCTTATGTTGAAATCTGAAATCACTTTTTATCGGCACTGAAGTAATAGAATTATTCTGGCTAAGTTGACATGTTAAAATGGTACCAGAATAAACGTGGAAACTCAGAATTTTTTATAGTACCGGTATTGTGAAGTTTAGACCACTTTTATTAGCATTGAAATAGTAGATCTATATTTTGCCTTGGATGACAGCTTAAAATGCAGCCATTGCAGTGTGGAAATTAGAAAATTTCTGATGTGGAGGGCACATCCCTCCCAAAGTCCATGTCCTCTCGGCGCCACGTGCTTTGGAGATTTTTCGTCGGATGCTCGCTTTTCCCAAGAAACCTGATTCCCAGGGAAGGTACTAGATAAAACACTGGTTATTGGGGAGGGATAGATCAAACACTGGCTATTAATTCTGCCACTCGCGAGCTATAAGCCTAAGATCCTGTACGTGTCTTATCTAAATAAAATGGAAAGGACATTTTCTAAACCATGTTTTTCAGAAGTTTTAGTGACTTTATCATTCAGAAATACAGCTGGCAAACAAGAGCCTGAAACATGATCTATAGCTGATGTCAAAAGTAAAAATTCGTTGGTTTCTTGGGCCCCAGACCCCGCTGCGGGAGCCTATACGACGCTCCCCAGACCCCCTAGTCGGCACTGGCTTCGTGCCTTCGGCACTCGCTGCTTCGCACCTTCGGCGTTTACGATAATAATTCTGAGCACCCCCCAGGAAAATGTTCTGGTTGCGCCCCTGTTCTTCATTGACTCTTCTTCTTCTCTTCGCATCACACAACTTTTGCTCTAGCAAATCATTCAGGAAACTTGAGTTCTGGGGTTCTAATAACTGAAACAGACAGACAGTCAGACAGACAGACAGAGCAGCAGAGAGAGAGAGACAGAGATTATGAGACAGCGACAGAGAATATGGGACAGAGAGAGAGAGAGAGAGAAGAGAGAGAGAGACAGAGAGAGACAGAGAGAGAGAGAGAGAGAGAGAGAGAGAGAGAGAGAGAGAGAGAGAGAGAGAGAGAGAGAGAGAGAGAGAGAGAGAGTGTATTGTATTGCAAATCCTTTTTCTCTCCTGCCACCTTCCGAACTCAGCATCGATGAAACGGAATCGTCTGTTGCTATGACGACAGGTTTTCAGTTGAAGTGAATTTATTTCATTGGCGATATCAATCATGGTTAGAAAATAAGACGTAATTATGATTAGAATGAAGTATAAACAATGCATAGAAGTTAGAAGTTAGAGGTGGATTGTGTCACTTTGTCACCCCTGCTACATACATTATGGTCTCATGATGTTGGTGTTGTTCCCACTTGAATGGGGTAGAGGGCTTTGTAAAGGTTATTATCTGATATGCGCCTCGATGATCTTCAAGACACCAAGGATTCAGCGCCAGAGGTAAAGATGAAGAGCTGGAATGGGGATCGAATGGTGTCTACGATGCCAGAACTCCATAATATTATGGAATGATAAAGTTGATCCATGAAAGACAATCTTTTAGACTAAAACACTGATAGAGCCTTCGCTTAATTTTCCAATATCTATTCTAAACATCTAAATTGCTGTTTCGGCTGTTGACAAATTCACGTTGTTGTGATTGCAGTTGATGAAATGGTAAAAGTAACGGGCGTTGTGATTGGTGGAGGCAGTCGAGGCTCAACTTACGCAACTTACGCCACTCAGTTCCCAGATAAGTTCCAGGTATACGATACTATATATACATGTAGGCCTACGTGTCACCAAAGCAAGTCTCCCGCGTGACCGACATGCAGCGACGTCACATCAGATGTAGGCTTTATTTAACTTTTATACTCTTGGTCAAGCTATACGGTGAGGGCCTATATAAAAAGAAATATTCTATGCAGTGTAAGATTCCAGGGTAAAAGGGTCGTTTTATATACCAAGCTCACTACAGCCTATATTACACTATTGTATAGGTCTCCCGCAGCCATCCTGGATTGTTGATGCCGCTTTGGTTGAGACAAGTCTTGAGAGCTGATGATGTCACTTATTTCGTTCAACGACTTTCTGTCCCAGAGGAAATCCAATCACGATTACGATCGGCAATCGGAAAAGGTCATTAGGCTCAGAATTAAAAGAACAGTAAAAAGTTATTACATAAATAGTTGATTGATTAGAGAAAAGGTCGGAAGTCATTGAGATCTATGGCTGTTGTCTTTAAAATGCATCGAAGCTAAACAATCCTTAGACGGATTCATATAAAGAATTTCATCAGATGAGCTTGTATTCTTTGTATACGGTTTCTACAGTAGCATTCAGTATAATAGCCCTGACCTTTAACCTAGTGCGTGCCCAACCTTTGACCTAAAGTGTTCATGTGTATGGGTGTGTGGTGACAGATCGTGGGAGTGGCCGAACCTCAGAAACATTTGCAGGAGCAGTTCAAGAGAATCCACGCGATTCCAGATGGAAGAATCTACAACGGTCAGTTGCTCATGTCTTAAGGATAAACGAACAAAAGAATTAACTCAGATCACGTGAAAGTCATTGCATAGACCCTATTCCATGATAGCTTATGCTACACTCACATGGACCCTATTATTATGTCACACGTGCGTGCTCCGTGTGTGGTCTGTTTGGATTTCATTTGCAGTCCATCTAGCATTAGCAGCACTTTTGTTGAAAACATTTATTACAGATGACAAAAGATGGCGACAATAATTATCGACAGACAATAGCGGCTAGCGGCGCCAGAGGGATAGGGGGCTAAGCCCCACAAAAATCATAGGTTTTTAGACAGTGAAAATTAAATATTTTGACGAAATTTCGACCCTAAGCCCCCCTCCTTAAAAATCATCAGGCTTTCTTGGACAGAAAGAATGAAACATTGCCATCAAAACACGAAAAAAAGGTCGTCAGATTTTTTGACTGGAAAAATAAAATATTTTCTTGAGACTTGAACCAAGTGACAAAAAAGAAGTCGTCAGAAATTATGTCTTCAGCCCCCAAAACTGAAATTCTGGCGCCGCCACTGTTGACAGAGTCAGAGAGACAGAGACAGAGACAGAGAGACAGAGACAGAGAACAGAGACAGAGACAGAGAGACAGAGACAGAGAACAGAGACAGAGACAGAGACAGAGAGACAGAGACAGAGAACAGAGACAGAGACAGAGAGACAGAGACAGAGAACAGAGACAGAGACAGAGAGCAGAGATACGATTCGATTCGATACATCTTACTTTATGCAATTGCTGTCTTGATCTACATTCTTCTTTCGTATAATAATACGTATAATAAGTGGAAACACTGGGGCCCATCAACTCTGCCGGGGTCTGCTTCATCCGCGAGGTTGGTCAGCGTCTCTCGGTCGTTTCTGGAGAGCCGCGTGAAACGACTTTTCTCTTCCAGCGCATTTCCATCTGCATTCAGCGCTACAATGCCATCGCTTTTCGTGGTCCTTTTAATATTGTTGCGGAGGACGAGGCCTGAATTTCCAGACAATGAATAACAGCTCCAAGCATAATTTTTTGAAATCCCGAGGGATCCTAGGTACCTCGGGTAAAAAAAAAAAAAAAATAATAATAATAATAATAATAATAATAATAATAATAATAGTAATGATAATAAAAATAAAAAAACCAATTGTAATAATTGTAGGTTGGAAGGAGGCAGCGGAGGAGAAGAAGTTCGCCGACTGTGCTCTCATTACTACACAGGATCAACTGCACAAGGTGGTCGACTAAAGATAATCTACCTCTACGTCTCTCTCGCTGCCTCTGGCTGTCTCTCTGTCTGTGTCTCTCCATCTCTCTCCATCCCTCTCTGTCTCTCTCTCTGTCTCTATCTTTATCTCTATCTATCTCTCTCTTTTCTTCTCCCTATCCTCTCTCTCCCTATCCCTCACTCACTCTCTCTCTCTCTCTAAAAATAATAATAGTTTTTTTCTTTAAAAAAAGTTTTTTTCCTATCTTAAACTCCTCTTTTTTTCATTTTCCTTTTTTCATAAAAAGTAATGGAGTTGAATTCGCATCTATCACTTCATCTGCATCTACTGTCTACATTATTATTGTTGTAACGGAATCGTCAATGACTGGTTGCCTGTTGTTCTGGTCTAGGAATCGGCAATAGCATTTGCGAGGAAAGGTTATCACATCCTGCTTGAAAAGCCAATGGTGGTATGACAAACCACATGCAGTCTGTCTGTTTGTCTGTCTGTCTGTTTGTCTCTCTGTCTGTTTGTCTGTTTGTCTGCCTGTTTGTCTGTCTGTTTGTCTGTCTGCCTTTTTGTCTGCTTGTTTTGTCTGTTTGTCTGTCTGTCTGTCTGTTTGTGTGCTGTCTGTTTGTCTGTCTGTCTATCTGTCTGTCAGATCAGATAGATAGACAACAGATAGACAATGTGTTTGTCTGTTTGTCTGTCTGTCTGTCTGGTCTGTTTGTCTGCCTGTCTGTCTGTCTTCATATTCTTCATTTTGATAACGGTCTGACTTCAAGATGCTCAAAACTTATCGATTAGTTTTAACGCCTTAATAATATATTGAATTGATTAGATCTAATTAAGAACTTTATGAGAACATAGTTATGCTGCTGCAAAATTTAAACACAAAAATGTGCGTCGATTTTACGATAATTAAAGATGATTTAAAGTAGGTGCAGGCCGTTGAATGGAAGGCAACGTAGGACGTTGTATCATGGTTTTGTTTGCATCTGAAGGTCAGTTACAAAGACTGTCAGGAGATATCTGACGAGTGCAAGAAATCCGGGGTTCTGTTGGCCGTCTGTCACGTTCTACGCTACGCACCAGAATCATTGAAACTGAAAGAATTAATCGATTCAGGAAGAATCGGTGAAGTCGTCAGCATTCAACTCATGGAACCGGTACGGTATAGATATTATTATGATCAGATCAGAAGATGATGCGGCTGTAGTCGACCAATTTCTCGTTGTTTATTATCGGCAGTCAATAGTTTCATTAGTCATTGTTCTCTTGTTGGAAGGAGATGGATGCTGATGATCAGAGGAGCTATGCTTATGGATCATCGCAGATGGTCAATGATGCTTAAGCAGATGGTCAATGATGCTTAAGCAGATGGTCAATGATGCCTAAGCAGATGGTCAATGATACCTAAGCAGATGGTCAATGATGCTTAAGCAGATGGTCAATGATGCTTAAGCAGATGGTCAATGATGCTTAAGCAGATGGTCAATGATGCCTAAGCAGATGGTCAATGATGCTTAAGCAGATGGTCAATGATGCTTAAGCAGATGGTCAATGATGCCTAAGCAGATGGTCAATGATGCCTAAACAGATGGTCAATGATGCTTAAGCAGATGGTCAATGATGCTTAAGCAGATGGTCAATGATGCTTAAGCAGATGGTCAATGATGCTTAAGCAGATGGTCAATGATGCTTAAGCAGATGGTCAATGATGCTTAAGCAGATGGTCATTGATGCTTAAGCAGATGGTCAATGATGCTTAAGCAGATGGTCAATGATGCTTAAGCAGATGGTCAATGATGCTTAAGCAGATGGTCAATGATGCTTAAGAAGATGGTCATTGATGCTTAAGAAGATGGTCATTGATGCTTAAGCAGATGGTCAATGATGCTTAAGCAGATGGTCATTGATGCTTAGGCAGATGGTCATTGATGCTTAGGCAGATGGTCAATGATGCTTAGGCAGATGGTCAATGATGCTTAGGCAGATGGTCAATGATGCCTAAGCAGATGGTCAATGATGCCTAAGCAGATGGTCAATGATACCTAAGCAGATGGTCAATGATGACTAAGCAGATGGTCAATGATGCTTAAGCAGATGGTCAATGATGCTTAAGCAGATGGTCAATGATGCTTAAGCAGATGGTCAATGATGCTTAAGCAGATGGTCAATGATGCCTAAGCAGATGGTCAATGATGCTTAAGCAGATGGTCAATGATGCCTAAGCAGATGGTCAATGATGCTTAAGCAGATGGCTATTGATGCTTAAGCAGATGGCCATTGATGCTTAAGCAGATGGTCAATGATGCTTAAGCAGATGGTCAATGATGCTTAAGCAGATGGTCAATGATGCTTAAGCAGATGGTCAATGATGCCTAAGCAGATGGTCAATGATGCCTAAGCAGATGGTCAATGATGCTTAAGCAGATGGTCAATGATGCTTAAGCAGATGGTCAATGATGCTTAAGCAGATGGTCAATGATGCTTAAGCAGATGGTCAATGATGCTTAAGCAGATGGTCAATGATGCTTAAGCAGATGGTCAATGATGCCTAAGCAGATGGTCAATGATGCTTAAGCAGATGGTCAATGATGCTTAAGCAGATGGTCAATGATGCTTAAGAAGATGGTCATTGATGCTTAAGAAGATGGTCATTGATGCTTAAGCAGATGGTCAATGATGCTTAAGCAGATGGTCATTGATGCTTAGGCAGATGGTCATTGATAAGTAAGTAAGTAAGTAAGTATTTTCTTTATTACTCCACTTGCAAACGCACAATGGGACACAGAACATCAATATAATACATGGAAGTAATAATAGGTAATAAAAACGTGCAAAATTTAAAATCAAAAGTTAAATATAATATAATTACTAAACTATCATCGTCAATCAAGTTAACTATATAACATTCTGGTGATAAATCCTTTTGCAATCAACGAATCACAACGTGGTATTTCAAGATTGTGTGATCGGGGCCTAAGGGAGTAACCAGTTACACGTTCAGGTGGAAGAAGATAATGGAGGACATGCCCGGGGTCACAGAGGATAGAAGAAAAGAGGGATACATCTGCCTTGGAACATAACATGTCAAAAGTAGGGGTGTTAGAGGGCAAAAAACCCTGTCTTATCAACTTTCTAATAATAGCGGACAGACGATTTCTCTGACCCTCATTTGCAAAACCCCACCATGCTGGCGAAGAATAAAGCATTCGCGCGACTGTGGTGGAACGTACAACATCATGTAGTCGGCTGCCAGTCAAACCATGCGACACAAGGACACGAAGTGCATAAAAAGATTGCTTTGCTTTACAGACAATGTTATCAATGTGCTCAGAAAAACCCAACCTATATGAAAGCGTAATACCCAGAACCTTAACTGTATCAACTCGTTCAATCCCAATAATGGGGGGAGGGCAATCAGAAGTTTTGGAACGGGGACGCCTAAAGATGACTTCACATGACTTGCTATGATTGAGGCGCAAGTTACAATTTCTAGCCCACTCTGCAATGTGATTAAGTTCAGCATCAGTAGTGTCAATATTAGATGCAGGAATAATTAGGTAACAGTCATCAGCATATTTAAAAAGTCTATTACCTACAAATAGTAGCTTTAATCCAGAAATTAAGGAAAGAAAGTTGACTGGCCCAAGGCCAGACCCTTGAATAATGCTTGCATTAATGCACTTGAAAGATGAGGTTATACCACCGAACTTAGTGCAATGCACTCGGTTATGTAACAAAGCAAGAACCCAGTTGTAAACAAAGTCAGGAATCGGCATAGAGGCTAACTGTACAGCCAGACTATCATGCCTTACAGTATCAAAAGCCTTAGAAAAATCCAAAGATACCAGACGAACATATGGTTCACATTTAACTGACTCAAGTAAATGGTGAGTTAAAGCAATGAGCGCAGAAGTAGTCGACCCAGAGGGTCTGAAAGCAAATTGGTCAGAATATATGCAGTTCTCATCAGGATTAGTCAGAATTGGATAGTAGTATTTATGCACAACAAATTTCTCTAGAATTTTACATAATACAGGTGTAATAGAAATTGGGCGGAAATCAGCCTCAGAATCAGGACTAGGCATTTTTGGAATAGGGGTAATTTTGCTCTCCTTCCATTGAGGAGGGATATACGATTCAGACAAAGATCTTTTAAACAGGTATGATATGGGTGCTGACAAAAGATGAGCCATGCTTGACAGGAGCCATGACGGGAGCCCATCAGGTCCAACTGACACACCACGAATAGACGATAGGGCACGGAAGACATGGAATTCCTCCATGACCACGGCCTCATCAGAGGTGACTGTTGCTTTTGCGGTAGGTTTCGCATAATGCAGGTCCGTAGATGTTTTCCCGTAGTGTAGATTAAGACTGTCAGCGGTGACTTTGCTATCGTTACATAAGTAATCCCTGGACTCACCGCGAAGCCGTCTCACTTCAGACCACAAGTTACGTGATTACGTTACAAGATGCTTAGGCAGATGGTCAATGATGCTTAGGCAGATGGTCAATGATGCTTAGGCAGATGGTCAATGATGCTTAGGCAGATGGTCAATGATGCCTAAGCAGATGGTCAATGATGCCTAAGCAGATGGTCAATGATGCTTAAGCAGATGGTCAATGATGCTTAAGCAGATGGTCAATGATGCTTAAGCAGATGGTCAATGATGCTTAAGCAGATGGTCAATGATGCTTAAGCAGATGGTCAATGATGCTTAAGCAGATGGTCAATGATGCTTAAGCAGATGGTCAATGATGCTTAAGCAGATGGTCAATGATGCTTAGGCAGATGGTCAATGATGCTTAAGCAGATGGTCAATGATGCTTAAGCAGATGGTCAATGATGCTTAAGCAGATGGTCAATGATGCTTAAGCAGATGGTCAATGATGCTTAAGCAGATGGTCAATGATGCTTAAGAAGATGGTCATTGATGCTTAAGCAGATGGTCAATGATGCTTAAGAAGATGGTCATTGATGCTTAAGAAAATGGTCAATGATGCTTAAGCAGATGGTCAATGATGCTTAAGCAGATGGTCATTGATGCTTAGGCAGATGGTCATTGATGCTTAAGCAGATGGTCAATGATGCTTAAGAAGATGGTCATTGATGCTTAAGCAGATGGTCAATGATGCTTAAGCAGATGGTCAATGATGCTTAAGAAAATGGTCAATGATGCTTAAGCAGATGGTCAATGATGCTTAAGAAAATGGTCAATGATGCTTAAGCAGATGGTCAATGATGCTTAAGCAGATGGTCATTGATGCTTAGGCAGATGGTCAATGATGCTTAGGCAGATTGTCAATGATGCTTAAGCAGATGGTCAATGATGCTTAAGAAGATGGTCATTGATGCTTAAGCAGATGGTCAATGATGCTTAAGCAGATGGTCAATGATGCTTAAGAAAATGGTCAATGATGCTTAAGCAGATGGTCAATGATGCTTAAGAAAATGGTCAATGATGCTTAAGCAGATGGTCAATGATGCTTAAGCAGATGGTCATTGATGCTTAGGCAGATGGTCAATGATGCTTAGGCAGATTGTCAATGATGCTTAAGCAGATGGTCAATGATGCTTAAGCAGATGGTCAATGATGCTTAAGCAGATGGTCAAAGGGGTTGGATTCGCATCCATCACTTCATCTGCATCTAACTGTCTACATTATAATTATCATTCACAGTAATATTGTTATATTATTATGGCCGTAGGCTATAACTTTTTAGAAATTTAGACTATAATAACACCAACAGTTGACCCTGGACATGTCCTCTATGATTTATACGTGATGACCTTATCACAAGAAAGAGTTTAATTACAGGAATTCTTTACAATTATTAACATTTGTTGTACACTACTTTTAATTTATATAACTAAAATGCAGATCGGTTTCTGGCATTTCACGCATTCCTACGTTCGAGGCAATTGGCGAAACACGAAGACGTCTTCGTTTAGTCTTCTGACGAAGTCATGTCACGACATCGACCTCGTTCTGATGTTGATGGGACAACGGAAATGCACCGCCGTCTCATCGTTTGGATCGCTCAAGCACTTCCGAAAAGAAAACCAGGTAAGAGCCTAAGAGGAACGACGGGAATGGGGAATGGGGGGATGCATTGGGAGGGTTCCGAAAAAAAGAGGTGCTTCCAGTATGTGGAGGATCCTAGGTCGGTACTGGTACCACTCCCTTCCGATTTAAATGGAAGTAAATGACGCCTGGGATACAGAAATAACTTGTCTTTTCCATGTTATTTTTCATCTTCTTGTGTCATCTTATCTGTGTCATCTTATCTGTGTCATCTTATCTGTGTCATATTACCTGTGTCATCTTATCTGTGTCATATTACCTGTGTCATCTTATCTGTGTCATATTGCCTAAGTCATCTTATCTGTCATCTTATCTGTGCCATCTTATCTGTGCCATCTTACCTGTTTCATATTATCTGTGCCATCTTATCTGTGTCATATTACCTGTGTCATCTTATCTTTGTCATCTTATCTGTGTCATCTTGCTCAGCGTAACCAACTTTTAATTTTCGCTGCTGCTTTAACTGATCAAATTGTTGGATCTCACTATTGAAGCGGTCATCAGCTGACGCTTTTTTGGATTTATAGTGGAACTAAATAGACATGCATGTGATGATGGCTGGGTATTTTATTGTTCTCTTGTCATATTGTTGTTTTGAATAATAGCCGAAGGGAGCCGCTTCTCGTTGTCTAGAGTGTAGCGTTGAATCGCAATGTCCATATTCCGCCAAACGAATCTACCTCGGAGGATACAAAGGCGTCTGTATTCCTTCTCTTATCTGTAGAATTGTTTTAAAACAGATCGTGTATCAGTAGATCTCGTCGTTGTATTAATCTTTGGTCTAATGAACAAACAGATGATGACATTGTATCCGTAGATCATTGTATTCATCTCTACATGTATAATTATGTCGTCCTACACATACGTGTGTCACGTTGCAATCTTCTGACATCTAAACGTCAACAGATCAACATCGCACATAATTATTATTGCTCGTCGTCGTTGCGTCGCTCAAATCTGCTTCAGTTGTTGACGTTTTTGAAGTTAATGGAAGATCGACGACAACGACGACGACGACGACGACGATGATGATGATGACGACGACGACGACGATGATGATGACGACGACGACGACGACGATGATGATGACGACGACGACGACGATGATGACGATGATGACGAATGCGCTGCAGGTAGCATATTATGGAGAAGGATTTGGTCGATAACGAGGATGAAAGGGAAGAGGAGAAGAAAAGAAAAAGAAGGATGCAGGTCTACAGGAAGGAGAGGAGGAAGAGGAGGAGAGGGAGGGAGGGCAGTGGCTGTCGATAGTCATTCATTCATTCATTCATTCATTCATTCATTTAAGAGATTTATGTATCAACCCTTCACGGCTATCTACTCAGCAGCACTCCCGACCCCAGCCGCCAGTTAAAGTGAATTGTTGTTAGAACAGTATAGTAGAACTCAAGAGCTTTAGACACACACGTAGTTCAAGAGGAATCCCATTCCAGAAAAGACACGGCGCTGCATAATGGAAGTGCGCGACCGGGGAACAAGAAGCTCAGCGTGTCTAGAAGAGCGGAGATAGCCACGGCGTTGGATGCTAAATGGTGGAGCAGCAAAGCTCCTGCAAATAGACAGACAGTGATGGTACCGCTGCTGCTGCTGCTGCTGCTGCTGTTGATGCTGCTGCTTGACGATCAGAGTTCTAAGGATGAGGATTCGACGATGACAATGGGATGACAGCTGCAATTGTTTTAACAACGCAGGGTCCAGCATCTTGGCCGGTGTCTGCAGTCACAAAAGTCGTCGACATAGAAAATCTGACAGAGGCTTTGAAATCCGGACCGTATGGAAGATGCGTCTACGACTGTGATAACGACGTCAATGACAACCAGGTACTTACCTTCTTACTTACTTACTTACTTACTTACTTACTTAATTACTTACTTACTTAATTACTTAATTATTTACTTACTTATTCACTCACTTACTTATTACTGACTGACACCCCGACTTATTTGCTAACATATACTTGCTTACAAATACTTGCTACAGATTGCAAACAACTTCTAACCATGGAATTGCGATTTTTCAGTTGGGATAATATTCTCTGTGAGTCATTATTATCATTATTATTATCATTATGTTGTTGTTGTTGTTGGTCGTTGGTGTTGATAGGTGGTGAACTTACAGTTTGAAGGTGGAGCAACTGTTAATTTCTTGATGATAGCCTTCACCGAAAAGCTCTGTGTACGTCACATCAAGGTCTTTGGAACGAAAGTGAGTTGCAACTATAATACTACTTCATACCTTAAGCATTGCAGTTCATGCTACCTATACTTGGTCAATAATTATGAACGGTGGTGAACGCCACATAATTATGCAGATCAATTAATTTGATCTATACTGAAGAATAAATTATTATTATTGCATTAATAATTTAGTAATTTTGCAGAAGACGTGCAGCGTCTTTATCTTTAATATTTAAAACCGGTTTAATTTCAATTTCTCGTTTAAACTTAATTAGATTCTCGCCTTCTTTTGAATGGGTTTCATTTTAATCTTACTTTGGATTTTTTGCCTTAAGCACTCCTTTGAACCATGCATGTAGTTTGAATTTCATTTCCCCTCTCAAGCAGTTTAATAATTGTAGACCGTTATCTGTTGACTTATTTCTCCATTAATTTCAGCGGTTGAATTTAAGAAGTGGATGGATTTGGAATCACCGGCAGAAACCTTCTTTCAACGTAGGCCCTATGCATGCTTATTATACGTATTTATTCACTGAGATTTATGCATTGCTGTGTTGCTATATTAATAGGGAGAGCTGAGCTGCGTCTTTGATGAACCGGTCATCCACCAATACGACTTCTTAACTCGTCAGAAAAGTTCGTTTATTAAATTTTGCATTTCATTACCATGAGCATCAACACCACCACTGCAATTGCATGCACATCATTCATGCCTGAATAGTTATTTGGTGCAGGCTTCATTGCTAACGACGACTGACTGTGTCGAGTCGGAGCCTCAGATGGGTTGTCCAGAGAGAGAAAGAGACGAAGAGGAAGGATGTCCAACTGTATGGTCAGAGGAAGAGTGAGGTGGCAGCGGAGAGGTCAACTTTGGTTTCGCTAGGAGGCAGATATTATGTGCTGGAAGAATGTGGAGTGTTTGAATCGGATTAGGAATCCTCTAAGTATTTCTTCTCAATTCTCAATCTTCACAAATTGTTCGCAGATATATAATTCAACAGCTTCAATATTATTGATTGGCATTGATTTTAATTAGATTTGATGAAGGCATGAGAAGATTGCTAGTGAGACATTGAGACAATCTCAATAATAATAATTAGTCTATACAGTAAGTCACACAAGTCTAGAGATGGATCGTAATTTACAATGTTTGGTTTCGACCACCAAAGACGACATCTGATTTCTCTCAGTTGTCCACCTTCATTCAAACGCCTCACTTCTCTCGCGGCATTATTATAATATAATGGACCCCACTTTGGTTTGCTTTCTCATGCGCCATCTGCAGCTGTGTCCTTGTGCAGGAGACATTGGCGCTATACAAGCAAGCTTAGGTCTACAATAAAACAAATGCTATTGAAGTCATCACTTTATGTATACATGTATACTCGTGATGTATGTTGCAATCAGTTACTATACTCTCTTTCCAGCTAAGCATGACAGCCGTCCTGGAGTCGTGGGTCACCTTGGCAGAGGTCATTCAGACGCTGATATGGCTACGATCAAGGCATTCGTTCAAGCTGTTGGTGTAAGTAGCCAGGCCACTGAATAATTAACGAAAATTCTTTCTTTGATTTACTTTCTTGTGTCAATCTTCTTTTCGAATCTATTGTCCTGTCTGCTGATTATAGTATTAACAATAGAGTCGTAATCAAGATTGTCGTGGACTCAAACGATCATTGAATTCATTGGTGTCATATGAAGTGCAGAGCAGTTTGTCATCGAAAAAACAGAAATCAGTTCTGACGATCTGAAGGGAAATAATTTAGAGCTCTGTGAATAATTGATGAAGATCTGTTAATTGCGCTGATGACTTTGAATGATCTGCTGATCGGATTTGTCTGTTATAGACCGGAGAGGCCAGCCACATTCTGACTGGTCCTGAAGACAGTCTGGCCAGCCACTACGTCTGTTTTGCTGCAGAGAAAGCACGGCGTGAAAACCGAGTAATTGACCTAACGAAAGAACCGATTGACGACATCTGATGGAGAGAGAGAGGATGACCCGAGTGCATTCGATCGTTTTATCGAACATGCCTGCATCAACATTCAACAGTCTTCTATTATATTATACGCTGATCGGCTCATGTTACCATGTAGTTATAGGATAAAGTATTTTGATGTCTCTAAACGTCATATTTTAAACAAACGTACGTCAGCTTCTACCGTTGATAATTATTTATAACGACATTTTTGTCAATAAGCACTGCACAACAGATAAACTCATCATTGTAATCAAGATATGGGAACAAACAATAACTGAACAGATAATATATCAGATAATTATATCAGATAATATATTAAACTTTAAAAATAATTTAATCTAAAGATAAACAAAATGATTTTGCATTATTATTTTTTTGAAACATTTCCTCGTTATTATCTAAAGAACGAACAAAGTTACACAAAATCTTGTGTAAGTTGAAAGCCTAAGATGCTATTAAATAATTAAACTGCTCCAACATTTCATTTGAAATGAGACGATTATTTGTTGGACGAAAGAGAGTGAAAGCTAGATCAGAGGACTACTATACCTTGAAGACCAACAGAACGAGGAGCGTCCTTGATCACCATGGCCACCCAGACTCTCTGGTGGGAGCGGTTATTATCTAAGATGGACTAATTATTGCTCATTTCTCGACTCGTTCTCCTCTTCGGTCAGTTGTGGTGTAATTGATAATTATTAAGATGGAGTATACGACAGAAGTCGAAGATCAAACAGTCTCGTATTCACATAACGGTCTCTGACCATAATACCCTTTGCGCCTGCAGGTACATCATAAGAAGTTAATGACCTGTGTGTCGCTGCAACGCCCAGTAGAGTGGAAAGGTAACATACTGAAGATGCTGAACAAAAAACGACAGAGTGTATACGTAGGAAAAGAAAAATGAAGAAAGACGGAACCATTGATGACTGGAAGAAGAGAAAAAGAGGAAACGGATGTGGTAGCGGAAAAGAAAGAAAAGAGTAGGAGGAAGAGGAGTAGGAGTAGGAGTAGGAAGAGGAGGAAGAGGAGGAGGAGTAGGAAGAGGAGGAAGAGGAGGAGGAGTAGGAAGAGGAGGAAGAGGAGGAAGAGGAGGAGGAGTAGGAAGAGGAGGAGGTGTAATAGGAAACGTAGAGGAGGATAAGTTCGTTGGTTGGCCTGACACTAAGTCTCCATGGTCCATGAATCCAGTTGACTTCGTTCTCCTCCTCATCATCCTCATCCTCCTCATCCCCATCCTCCCCATCCTCATCCTCATCCTCCCCATCCTCATCCTCGTCTGATTCTCGTAGACCTGTAACTGCTTCAGTGGACCATTCATCATTCACCGATGCGCATCTGTTTACGCTTCACTGCTTTCTCTATAGTCTGATGACGTAGCTGTTAACGGTTCGTTGCTTTCGATTGACGCATGACTGACTGCACGTGGCATTGACGTGATTGATGCGAGTGGAATTGTTCTTCAAATGTCATCAATGCCATTCAAACAACAACAACACCAACGAGAGACGACGCATTGAATCTGATGGACATCGATTCCTCATCCTCCACTTCCCCTTCCTCTTCCTTCCTCCTCCTCCTCTTCCTTCCTCCTCTTCCTTCCTCCTCCTCCTCTTCCTTCCTCCTCTTCCTTCCTCCTCCTCCTCCTCCTCTTCCTTCCTCATCCTCCACTTCCTCTTCCTTCCTCCTCCTCCTCTTCCTTCCTCCTCTTCCTTCCTACTCCTCCTCTTCCTTCCTCCTCTTCCTTCCTCATCCTCCACTTCCTCTTCCTTCCTCCTTCTCCTCCTCTTCCTTCCTCCTCCTCCTCTTCCTTCTTCCTCCTTCCTTCCTCCTCCTCTTCCTCGTCCACCGAAGGCGACAGCGACATCTGCTGTTGGCTTCCATCAGCCTCGGTCACGTGGTCTTGACTGTGACGATGCACAACAGTCAGTAGTTGACAATACAAGAGTACTTAGCCACCTTCCCCCAGTAATGAGTAAGAGTTCTCAGCCACCTCCCCCCTCCTCGGTTCTACGCCACCTAAAAATAGATCTATGACGTCACTGGCTGAGTAGCACGGCCACGCCCATGACGACTGGCAAGTCTTCCATTTGTCACTTGACCTGTCAATCAACTCTAACGCAGTCACCCCCATATACAAAATGGTATACTCCAAAGGGTGGGGTGGCATGCAGCGCGGGTCTAGCCCACAACCAATCAGAATCCAAGGCTGTGGGCGGCGGCAGCCCCAGGGCTAACATGGACTAACCCATGTGCTGCGGCGGCAGCTCCTGGCTAACATGGACTAACCCATGTGCGGCGGCCGCCCCGCATCGAACCCATAACCAATCAAAATCTTGACAACGAATTCGGGCGCATGCGCCAAGCTGTCAATCAGATTTTGTGTTTGTTTCTTTGTATGTGTCCATATGTTTGGCGCTGGCAGTCGCAACCGTTGGCCACATATGGTATTAATAAATTGGATCTACCGGCAGGCGTCGAGGTGGAGTACACTCGGCCCTTATTCAAGCAGGATTTGAACTTTCGCCGCAAGGCGGCGCATGGACGTGGCGCCATCTGTAGAATATAAACTTTCACCGCAAGGCGTCGCATGGACGTGGCACCCTCTGTAGAATATAAACTTTCGCCGCAAGGCGTCGCATGGACGTGGCGTCCTCTGTATAATATAAACTTTCACCGCAAGGCAGCGTTTGGTCGCGGCCATATGTGTTGTTAATAAAAGTGATGCTCTTATCATGGAGCAACCGTTGCACGCTTTGAATATTATAATTAAACCATTGGATGTGACATGCAAAAAGGTATGCAATGCATAATGGTATGCTATGCAAAGGTATGCTTTGCAAAAAGTACATCCTTCAGCGTATGCTATGCAAAATGTATGTGTGCACCAAAGTCTGCTTGGATGAAAAATTTATCACAAGTAAAAATTCTGAAATTTTTCACAAAATCTATAATATAAGTAGTTGCATAACCATGGGTTTTGGCTCACATGTAGGAAAAAATATTTATTTCTTTGAAATTCATTCGTTTATAACCAAAAGAGCTGAAATGCACAAATGCGCAACATTTTCAGCTCTTTTCACTCATTCAATTCTTAATACTTACATCTCTCAACCGTTCAATTGCACAAATTCCACGCATGATTACTTACTTTCTTGTAAAATTTCAACACTTCAACACCTTCAGTCCTTAATACTTGCGTCTTTCAACATCTTAACTATGCAAATTCTGCAATTTTTCCGTGCATACCTACTTACTCTCAGAATTTTTGCAATTCGATTGCATTTCACTTGCACTTATTTCTCATTTCTTCAATATATCAGTTCCTAATACTTGCATTTTTTGCAATTCAATCGGTTTTCACTTGTACAAGCTTGCACGTATTTCTCATTTCTTCAATCTATCAATTCTTAATACTTGCATTTTTGCAATTCAAGCGCTTTTCACTCCATCAGTTCATAATACTTGCGTCTTTCAACATCTCAACCGGGCAAATTCTCCAATTTCTTGCATACTCACTTACTTAGTCACAACATTTTTGCAATTCAAGCGCTTTTCACTCCATCAGTTCATACTACTTGCGTCTTTCAACATCTCAACCGTGCAAATTCTCCAATTTCTTGAATACTCACTTACTTAGTCACAACATTTTTGCAATTCAAGCGCTTTTCACTCCATCAGTTCATACTACTTGCGTCTTTCAACATCTCAACCGTGCAAATTCTCCAATTTCTTGCATACTCACTTACTTAGTCACAACATTTTTGCAATTCAAGCGCTTTTCACTTGTACAAGCTTGCATGTCACTTGCACATATTTCTCATTTCTTCAATCTATCAGTTCCTAATACTTGCATTTTTGCAATTCAAGCGCTTTTCACTTGTACAAGCTTGCACGTATTTCTCATTTCTTCAATCTATCAGTTCTTAATACTTGCATTTTTGCAATTCAAGCGGTTTTCACTTGTACAAGCTTGCACGTATTTCTCATTTCTTCAATCTATCAGTTCCTAATACTTGCATTTTTGCAATTCAAGCGCTTTTCACTTGTACAAGCTTGCATGTGTTTCTCATTTCTTCAATCTATCAATTCCTAATACTTGCATTTTTGCAATTCAAGCGCTTTTCACTTGTACAAGCTTGCGAGTATTTCTCATTTCTTCAATCTATCAGTTCTTAATACTTGCATTTTTGCAATTCAAGCGGTTTTCACTTGTACAAGCTTGCACGTGTTTCTCATTTCTTCAATCTATCAGTTCTTAATACTTGCATTTTTGCAATTCAAGCGGTTTTCACTTGTACAAGCTTGCATGTGTTTCTCATTTCTTCAATCTATCAATTCCTAATACTTGCATTTTTGCAATTCAAGCGCTTTTCACTTGTACAAGCTTGCGAGTATTTCTCATTTCTTCAATCTATCAGTTCCTAATACTTGCATTTTTGCAATTCAAGCGCTTTTCACTTGTACAAGCTTGCACGTGTTTCTCATTTCTTCAATCTATCAGTTCTTAATACTTGCATTTTTGCAATTCAAGCGGTTTTCACTTGTACAAGCTTGCACGTACTTCTCATTTCTTCAATCTATCAGTTCTTAATACTTGCATTTTTGCAATTCAAGCGGTTTTCACTTGTACAAGCTTGCACGTGTTTCTCATTTCTTCAATCTATCAGTTCTTAATACTTGCATTTTTGCAATTCAAGCGGTTTTCACTTGTACAAGCTTGCGAGTATTTCTCATTTCTTCAATCTATCAGTTCTTAATACTTGCATTTTTGCAATTCAAGCGGTTTTCACTTGTACAAGCTTGCACGTATTTCTCATTTCTTCAATCTATCACTTCCTAATACTTGCATTTTTGCAATTCAAGCGGTTTTCACTTGTACAAGCTTGCACGTATTTCTCATTTCTTCAATCTATCAGTTCTTAATACTTGCATTTTTGCAATTCAAGCGCTTTTCACTTGTACAAGCTTGCACGTATTTCTCATTTCTTCAATCTATCAATTCTTAATACTTGCATTTTTGCAATTCAAGCGCTTTTCACTTTGCAATTCAATCGTATTTCTCATTTCTTCAATCTATCACTTCATAATACTTACATTTTTGCAATTCAAGCGCTTTTCACTTTGCAATTCAAGCGCATTTGGGTAAGCTTGCCCGTATTTCTCATTTCTTCAAAGCTTCATCTCTTAATTCTTACGATTTTCAACATCTCAATCACATAATTCTGCAATTCCTCATATACTTGCTTACTTACTAGTATAATTTTTGCATCCAATCAGCACAAAGTCTTATAGGATGATGTGTTCTCACAGTGGTGCGAATGCTTGAAATTATGCTGTGCAAGGATGATAGATGTAGGACTCATACATTTTCGATTTCCGAATCGTATGCAGTTTTTGGTTGAGTCGTCAATTTAACCAAAAGCATGCGTTTACCGAATAAAATACAAAGGTTGGTTGGTCAATGACACGAATTCTGCACCATTTTAAGCTAAATGCATGTCATTACAATTGCATCCGTTGTAACATTAGCAGAAATTCATATGCATATCTGATGCAATTATAAGTCCCAACCGATTTTACATCATTCATAGGAATGCGGAGCTGTACGACTTGGTGACGCATGCGTCTGACACTCTTGCATAAAGTGCTGACTCAGCTAAACTTACTTATGCTTGCAAACTAAAAGGTTTAATTCTGTTGTCTAAGATTTGCATACTTTACCATCTCATGCATTCGAAATTTGCAATTTCATACAAAGTAATGTAAAGTATTGTAATGGAAACAAATGAGCGCATCAAGAGACACTTGATTCCTACAACATTTGTCATTTAAAATGTAGAAAAATCACGAAAACACGGCTTTGCACATATACATTCCAAAATACTTGTCTTCCATATTGTGAATTCGTATATTTAGCGTAATAATTCATATCTGTAAGAGGTACATCAACCTCTTACTACTCTTTTTTCCTCATATCCTCAACGTGCGAGTATAAATTTGTGGTCACACAAGAAATTTGTTGACATAGAAATTTTTCATGTGAGGAAATTTGCGAACTTAGAAACTTTGAATACATATCTCTAATTCCAATATTCTTCTCATACACATTCTGCTCTTTCTCCTCATGCTACTCAAGCATGACAAGGGAAGAAAAATTTGTGACCATGTAAGAAATTTTCGATATTAGACATTTTTGTTGACAGAAAATGCTTGGACTTAGAAAATTTGTGAAGAAAAATTATGAATATGGAGAACAATTTGGAACTTAGACACTTTTGACATCAGAAAATGTGTGGTCTTAGAAAATTAGCAAAGAAAAAATGATGATATTGGAAAATTTCAGCCTCCTCCTCCTCCACCACAGCCTGCTTCTCCCACTCCCAAGCTTCCTCCACTCTACCACTAGTCGTGTTTTCGTGATTTTTCTACATTTTAAATGACAAATGTTGTAGGAATCAAGTGTCTCTTGATGCGCTCATTTGTTTCCATTACAATACTTTACATTACTTTGTATGAAATTGCAAATTTCGAATGCATGAGATGGTAAAGTATGCAAATCTTAGACAACAGAATTAAACCTTTTAGTTTGCAAGCATAAGTAAGTTTAGCTGAGTCAGCACTTTATGCAAGAGTGTCAGACGCATGCGTCACCAAGTCGTACAGCTCCGCATTCCTATGAATGATGTAAAATCGGTTGGGACTTATAATTGCATCAGATATGCATATGAATTTCTGCTAATGTTACAACGGATGCAATTGTAATGACATGCATTTAGCTTAAAATGGTGCAGAATTCGTGTCATTGACCAACCAACCTTTGTATTTTATTCGGTAAACGCATGCTTTTGGTTAAATTGACGACTCAACCAAAAACTGCATACGATTCGGAAATCGAAAATGTATGAGTCCTACATCTATCATCCTTGCACAGCATAATTTCAAGCATTCGCACCACTGTGAGAACACATCATCCTATAAGACTTTGTGCTGATTGGATGCAAAAATTATACTAGTAAGTAAGCAAGTATATGAGGAATTGCAGAATTATGTGATTGAGATGTTGAAAATCGTAAGAATTAAGAGATGAAGCTTTGAAGAAATGAGAAATACGGGCAAGCTTACCCAAATGCGCTTGAATTGCAAAGTGAAAAGCGCTTGAATTGCAAAAATGTAAGTATTATGAAGTGATAGATTGAAGAAATGAGAAATACGATTGAATTGCAAAGTGAAAAGCGCTTGAATTGCAAAAATGCAAGTATTAAGAATTGATAGATTGAAGAAATGAGAAATACGTGCAAGCTTGTACAAGTGAAAAGCGCTTGAATTGCAAAAATGCAAGTATTAAGAACTGATAGATTGAAGAAATGAGAAATACGTGCAAGCTTGTACAAGTGAAAACCGCTTGAATTGCAAAAATGCAAGTATTAGGAAGTGATAGATTGAAGAAATGAGAAATACGTGCAAGCTTGTACAAGTGAAAACCGCTTGAATTGCAAAAATGCAAGTATTAAGAACTGATAGATTGAAGAAATGAGAAATACTCGCAAGCTTGTACAAGTGAAAACCGCTTGAATTGCAAAAATGCAAGTATTAAGAACTGATAGATTGAAGAAATGAGAAACACGTGCAAGCTTGTACAAGTGAAAACCGCTTGAATTGCAAAAATGCAAGTATTAAGAACTGATAGATTGAAGAAATGAGAAGTACGTGCAAGCTTGTACAAGTGAAAACCGCTTGAATTGCAAAAATGCAAGTATTAAGAACTGATAGATTGAAGAAATGAGAAACACGTGCAAGCTTGTACAAGTGAAAAGCGCTTGAATTGCAAAAATGCAAGTATTAGGAACTGATAGATTGAAGAAATGAGAAATACTCGCAAGCTTGTACAAGTGAAAAGCGCTTGAATTGCAAAAATGCAAGTATTAGGAATTGATAGATTGAAGAAATGAGAAACACATGCAAGCTTGTACAAGTGAAAACCGCTTGAATTGCAAAAATGCAAGTATTAAGAACTGATAGATTGAAGAAATGAGAAACACGTGCAAGCTTGTACAAGTGAAAACCGCTTGAATTGCAAAAATGCAAGTATTAAGAACTGATAGATTGAAGAAATGAGAAATACTCGCAAGCTTGTACAAGTGAAAAGCGCTTGAATTGCAAAAATGCAAGTATTAGGAATTGATAGATTGAAGAAATGAGAAACACATGCAAGCTTGTACAAGTGAAAAGCGCTTGAATTGCAAAAATGCAAGTATTAGGAACTGATAGATTGAAGAAATGAGAAACACGTGCAAGCTTGTACAAGTGAAAACCGCTTGAATTGCAAAAATGCAAGTATTAAGAACTGATAGATTGAAGAAATGAGAAGTACGTGCAAGCTTGTACAAGTGAAAAGCGCTTGAATTGCAAAAATGCAAGTATTAGGAACTGATAGATTGAAGAAATGAGAAATATGTGCAAGTGACATGCAAGCTTGTACAAGTGAAAAGCGCTTGAATTGCAAAAATGTTGTGACTAAGTAAGTGAGTATGCAAGAAATTGGAGAATTTGCACGGTTGAGATGTTGAAAGACGCAAGTAGTATGAACTGATGGAGTGAAAAGCGCTTGAATTGCAAAAATGTTGTGACTAAGTAAGTGAGTATTCAAGAAATTGGAGAATTTGCACGGTTGAGATGTTGAAAGACGCAAGTAGTATGAACTGATGGAGTGAAAAGCGCTTGAATTGCAAAAATGTTGTGACTAAGTAAGTGAGTATGCAAGAAATTGGAGAATTTGCCCGGTTGAGATGTTGAAAGACGCAAGTATTATGAACTGATGGAGTGAAAAGCGCTTGAATTGCAAAAATGCAAGTATTAAGAATTGATAGATTGAAGAAATGAGAAATACGTGCAAGCTTGTACAAGTGAAAACCGATTGAATTGCAAAAAATGCAAGTATTAGGAACTGATATATTGAAGAAATGAGAAATAAGTGCAAGTGAAATGCAATCGAATTGCAAAAATTCTGAGAGTAAGTAGGTATGCACGGAAAAATTGCAGAATTTGCATAGTTAAGATGTTGAAAGACGCAAGTATTAAGGACTGAAGGTGTTGAAGTGTTGAAATTTTACAAGAAAGTAAGTAATCATGCGTGGAATTTGTGCAATTGAACGGTTGAGAGATGTAAGTATTAAGAATTGAATGAGTGAAAAGAGCTGAAAATGTTGCGCATTTGTGCATTTCAGCTCTTTTGGTTATAAACGAATGAATTTCAAAGAAATAAATATTTTTTCATACATGTGAGCCAAAACCCATGGTTATGCAACTACTTATATTATAGATTTTGTGAAAAATTTCAGAATTTTTACTTGTGATAAATTTTTCATCCAAGCAGACTTTGGTGCACACATACATTTTGCATAGCATACGCTGAAGGATGTACTTTTTGCAAAGCATACCTTTGCATAGCATACCATTATGCATTGCATACCTTTTTGCATGTCACATCCAATGGTTTAATTATAATATTCAAAGCGTGCAACGGTTGCTCCATGATAAGAGCATCACTTTTATTAACAACACATATGGCCGCGACCAAACGCTGCCTTGCGGTGAAAGTTTATATTATACAGAGGACGCCACGTCCATGCGACGCCTTGCTGCGAAAGTTTATATTCTACAGAGGGTGCCACGTCCATGCGACGCCTTGCGGTGAAAGTTTATATTCTACAGATGGCGCCACGTCCATGCGCCGCCTTGCGGCGAAAGTTCAAATCCTGCTTGAATAAGGGCCGAGTGTACTCCACCTCGACGCCTGCCGGTAGATCCAATTTATTAATACCATATGTGGCCAACGGTTGCGACTGCCAGCGCCAAACATATGGACACATACAAAGAAACAAACACAAAATCTGATTGACAGCTTGGCGCATGCGCCCGAATTCGTTGTCAAGATTTTGATTGGTTATGGGTTCGATGCGGGGCGGCCGCCGCACATGGGTTAGTCCATGTTAGCCCTGGGGCTGCCGCCGCCCACAGCCTTGGATTCTGATTGGTTGTGGGCTAGACCCGCGCTGCATGCCACCCCACCCTTTGGAGTATACCATTTTGTATATGGGGGTGACTGCGTTAGAGTTGATTGACAGGTCAAGTGACAAATGGAAGACTTGCCAGTCGTCATGGGCGTGGCCGTGCTACTCAGCCAGTGACGTCATAGATCTATTTTTAGGTGGCGTAGAACCGAGGAGGGGGGAGGTGGCTGAGAACTCTTACTCATTACTGGGGGAAGGTGGCTAAGTACTCTTGTATTGTCAACTACTACAGTCGTAGAACAACTGCAACACTGTTTCAGTTTTACGCTTTAATGAAAGTCTTTAGACTGAACTTGAACGTTTAGCATAGCAGCTTTAGTCAATTATAATAGATACTATTATTTGATAATCGTTGTTTTCTTGATAGCATTCTTGCTATTATAGTTTTAATTAGCTTGATACTAATAATGGTAATATTAATAATAGTTATTTTCATGGTTGTTTTTTTTAAATAATATTTGTTTAATTTTGATGATTTTAATAATGACAATTTTAATTAAAGTAGGCCTAATTGTAGGAATTGGGGGAAGCTCGTCCATGATGCGACCAACCCTCGGATCGAGGATGGTTGACGACAAGACAATTGTAGAAACGTCTGCTTAAGAAGCAAAAGAATATAAGAAATTGAGGGACATATCTTGTCTCTGATTCAAATCAGACATCAATGTCAGCCACATTCAATTATTCATATCATTTCCGGTCGGTGATGAGTATAGCCTACAGTCTATCAATAAATTTTATTATCGTTATAAGCGATGTCCTTTGTACCTCCGTAGACACTCTGCGACGTATTTAATATGAATGGAAAAAAGGAAAGGAGAAGGTAATGAAGAAATGCGAAGTTGATTAAAAGGAAGGAAAAGAGAAGAACAGTGTAAGGATGGAGTTCATCGATTCTATTGTCTTGGTTCGTTTCGTTCAATGTCTTCGATCGTCTCTCTTCAAGTCAAGAGTGAAGAAGAAGTCTATCGTTCGCATGCTTCACTTCTTCGCTGATTGACTTCACGTCATTCGCTTCATCGATCATCGCTTTATTGCCTCGCACTCATCACAGTCGCGTCGTCATGTGTGACGCGCGCATATTGTGAGATTCCCACGCGGTCTTCATGCACAATTGCACATGCCTATGCATGGCTCTTGTACTATTCCATAATCATGTCTAACAGAAAATACACCGCAAGTAACTCAAGTGTAAAGAACGCAGTTCAGTATTCTTAAGAAATTAATTGACTTCTATGAATTAATGTCAGCATACCTATAGACCTAATCATCTTGTCAATGACAAGAGTCTACTTTTTACCCACGATAGAGTCGGCTGTAGAGTCGGGAACGCTTCTGAGTACCTCCCTTGAAAGTCGCTGTAGAAAGTCCTGGATGAATGAATGAATGAATGAATGAATGAACGAAGAGTTTAAAACAATTAGGAAACGAAGGACGGCCAGTCCATGCAAAGGCGCAATCAAGAAAATAGCTCGGGAATCCATTACACATATCCAAATTTTGGAAAGTGTTTTCAATTGACACGGGTGCAGAAAAGGCATAGACCTATAAGTCAGAGCAAAAAGTCTTCGCCTTTATTTGCTCTATGGTCACAGTATCATGCTAATTTGTTGGATCCTCTGTTGACCAAACAGAAAAAGACGACGTCACCATTCTGCCTCCGACCTCAACGTCACCTTCGCCACTGAATCCTTCGTCTCATCATCTGACTTATAATAGGAGATCGCAGCAGATCGCATCAGCTTCTTATCGCTGATCGATATTATGATTAGAATCGGTGGAGAGCGGATCGAAGATCTTCTCTCTTGCTAATGAATCGAATTTCATCAGATGAGTGGAAATGTCTGCAGGTGATTTTAATTATTATACGACGAATCCAGTTGATGTATATATACTTCATGAAAGACTTTGAGCTAATCATCTCCAATCAGAACTCAGAAATGAGTCAGACGTACAGCAGTCAAACACACGCAAGCAAGCATACATACATACATACATACATAATGATTAAATATATATTTCTTCAACGGAATTGTTTTAAGTGTTGAATGGTCTCCAGTCATCAATCACAATCGCGTGGGGCAATGCAGTGGTGCAGTTGGTATGTTCGTTGCCTTGCAGCCGGAGGGTAGCAGGTTCGAATCCACCTCAAGTC
>OX457040.1:383552-386052 GCA_949752735.1 Lumbricus terrestris | reverse complement strand
CGGCAACATCAACAGCAGCGGCATCAACAGCAGCGGCATCAACAGCGGCATCAACAGCATCAACAGCGGCATCAACAGCAGCAGCAGCAGTGGTGGTGGTGGTGGTGGTGGTCGTGGTGGTGGTGGTGGAAGTTCCCCGTTACACGACGTCTGCTGTCTTTCTGTTTATCAGTTGTCGTTCATCTTCATCTGAGAACGAAAGAGAGGCAGGGAGGGATTTAGAAGAACCCACTGGGGAGAATCGTTGGAACGGCGATTGAGAAGGAAGGAAGGAAGGAAGGAAGGAAGGAAGGATGGAAGGAAGGAAGGAAGGAAGGAAGGATGGATGGAAGGAAGAAAGGAAGAAAGGAAGGAGGGAGGGAAGGAGGGAGGGAGGGAGGAAGAAAGGGAGGGAGGGTGAAATGCATAGAACTGAGGGCTGTTGGTGGTTGATTTGACACTTGTATACAGTGATGGTTGGGGGCCGAAGAAGACAAGGGAGGGGAAGCGTCGTTGATGATGTTCGACGGTTGTTGTGTGGCTGGAGAAGTGACGGTCACCTGTCACCTGCCGTGACACGATCATCGATATGTGATGTCGTTACAAGGATAGACCAACAGAGAGGAAGAAAGGAAGATTTGGAATGAATAATAATTACAGACTAAAGAGAAGAGGACCGCTGAAGTGCTGGCTGAAATATTAATGACACGGACACAGACAGAGACAGAGACAGACGGACGGACAGACAGACAGACGGAGACAAAGACAGACAGACATAATAGTAAAGCATCTATCTAACCAGCAAACGAGTCACCTTAGACAACAGATAGCAACATCGAGACCAGTTGTTGTCTTCGGTTATCTTTTCAATGTGCGCCCCTTCTTCCCTTGGTCAGAGGTTGGTGGAGGATGGACATTAGGACTTGGGGGGGGGGGAATCTGGTGTAGGGCAAAAGACCTCTGGCGGTGATACTCTGATTTGAGGAAGAAATCCAACGACTAGAAAATCAATGGGTGTTTGTATAGGAAAGAGCCACTATAGCTCCCTCCCTCGCTCCATCCCTCGATCCCTCCCTCGCTCCATCCCTCGATCTCTCCCTCGCTTCCACGGAGGTATATCCAAAACAGAAACCCCTTCTTCCAGCAGGACACACGGAGGACAGTCTCAGATGTTGCAGGAGATGACCTACTCCACAGTCCATTTTATTATCCACTTTTTAATCTAGTCGTCTCCTATTGGGGTGGGTGGGGGTGGGTGGGATGGAGTCGAGGTTTCTGGAGTGAGACAAACGATCGTTCGGCGGACAATCGCCTAGGCGCGTAGCTCCGAGAGGGGAAGGGGTACGGGGAGGATATGCCCCTCCCATAAGAAATTTTCTGTATTTCCATATTGAAATGGCAGCATTTTAAGCTGTCATCGTTGCAAAATTACAGTACTTTACAGTGCCGATAAGAGTCGTCTAAGACTTTAATAAATATGATTATAATTGCAATTGTGATTTTTTTGGTATGCATCAAGGTCAGTAACTTGGCTATGCTGCTGCTGGACTATTAAAATGAATAACTGCAGCATTGAGTACAATTATTATTTCTACTATATGTTGACTTTTCAGCATTGTAATCGGTATTATCCCAGTTGACCAAGATGGTGCTAAATTGCTGACCACGACACACTTCGCAGAAATCATAACAAATGGTTCACAGACCAACCAAGAACTTATAAACAAACAAAATCGTGGAGCCATGTACTAATAGGCCGATTGTTGTTTTACTAGTTGTTGAAGGGAAAAAATTGTGAAATTTTGCAATGTTGGCTAGAATTTGAAATACACCGGAGAGGAACCTCTCTCCGTCCCTCTCTCCCTCTCCCTCTCCCTCCCCCTCTCTCCTCTCTCTCTCTCCCTATCTCTATCTCTCTCTCTTTCTCTCTCTCTCTCTCACTCTCTCTCTATGTCCCTCTTCCTCTCTCCCTCTCTCTCTCTCTCTCTCTCTCTCTCTCTCTCTCTCTCTCTCTCTCTCCCTATCTCTCTCTCTCTCTCTCTCTCTCTCTCTCTCTCTCTCTCTCTCTCTCTCTCTGTCTCTCTTTCTCTCTCACTCTCTCTCTCTCACTCTCTCTCTCTCTGTCCCTCTTCCTCTCTTCCTCTCTCTCTCTCCCTATCTCTCTCTCTCTCTTTCTCTCTCACTCTCTCTCACTCTCTCTCTCTGTCCCTCTTCCTCTCTCTCCGTCTCTCTCTCCCTCTCCGTCCCTCTCTCTGTCCCTCTCTCTCTCTCTCTGCCTCTCTCCCTCTCTCTCCGTTCCTCTCTCTCTCCGTCCCTCTCTCTGTCCCTCTCTCTCTCTCTGCCTCTCTCCCTCTCTCTCCGTTCCTCTCTCTCTCCGTCCCTCTCTCTGTCCCTCTCTCTCTCTGCCTCTCTCCCTCTCTCTCCGTTCCTCTCTCTCCGTCCCTCTCTCTCTCTCTCTCTCTCTCTCTCTCTCTCTCTCTCTCTCTCTCTCTCTCTCTCTCTCTCTCTCCGTCCCTCTCCT
>OX457040.1:361500-383352 GCA_949752735.1 Lumbricus terrestris | reverse complement strand
ATCATCAGTTGCCGAGGAGGAGAAGGAGAAGGAGAAGAAGGAGGAGAAGGAAGAGGAGAAGGAGGAAGAGGAGAAGGAGGAGAAGGAAGAAGAGGAGGAGGAGGAGGAGGAAGAGGAGGAGGAGAAGGAAAAGGAGGAGGAGAAGTAGAAGGAGAAGAAGGAGGAGGAAGAGGAGAAGAAGGAGGAAGAGGTGAAGGAGAAGGAGGAGGAGGAAGAGGAAAAGGAGGAAGAGGAGAAGGAGGAGAAGGAAGAAGAGGAGGAGGAAGAGGAGAAGGAGGAGGAGAAGGAAGGAGAAGGAGGAAGAGGAGGAGGAGAAGGAGGAAGAGGAGGAGGAGAAGGAAAAGGAGGAGGAGAAGTAGAAGGAGGAGAAGGAGGAGGAAGAGGAGAAGGAGGAGGAGAAGAGAAGAAAGAGGAGAAGGAGGAGGAGGAAGAGGAGAAGGAGGAGGAGAGAGAAGAGAAGAAGAGGAGAAGGAGGAGGAGAAGGAGGAGAAGGAGGAGAGGGAGAACTAGGAGGAGGAAAAGAAGGCTGTGGATGATGGTTGTGTTGTAGCGCAGGCGCCACATAGTACAACGAACTGAGCTTAGCTGCGTCTGTAGCATCATCATCATCATCATCATCATCATCCGCAGAATGATGGTCGACCATCATCATCATCATCATCATCTCGTGCGACGACGACGACGACGATGATGATGAAGAACCTGTTTACGAGGAAGGCATTAGAAGAGTCTGACGTCGTAGAGAAAGATTCTCTTCTGAGGAGCTGAGGAGGATTAGGAGAAGAAGAATAAGGAGAAGAATGAGGAAGAAGGTTTGGTCGTCGTCGTTGCGTTGTTTCTGCTTCTCTTCTAGCGACGACATCCGATGACGGAATAGATGACTTTTCAGATGTTTAATCGTTTCAGTAATAGGATCATTCATCGTCTGTGTCTGTCTGTGTGTCCGTCTGTGTGTCTGTCTGTGTGTCTGTCTGTCTGTGTGTCGGTCTGTGTGTCTGTCTGTGTGTCTGTCTGTGTGTCTGTCTGTGTGTCGGTCTGTGTGTCTGTCTGTCTGTGTGTCTGTCTGTGTGTCTGTGTGTGTGTCGTATACGGTAAATGATCACTTAGATGGTACATGAGTTGCAACAGTTGTTGCGTGGTGTCTTGCGTTTGCCAGTGCTGCTCACGTTCTCCTAATTTTTTCACGATTTAGACTGGCACCAGCTGAGAGCGTCGATGTGTCGGAGTCGGTGTTGTCTGTCCGTTCACTGAATGCATCTCTGCAGCCATCGGAAGTTGAACAAAACTCAGCAGAACAGAATCGAAGAGAGGCGACGGGAAACACGGAAGCGATGGAAACATTATTACGGCAAGACAATCTCGTTCATTCTGGGAGAGGATAAAATCGAACTCTGCAGGTGGAATGGTGTTGATGTGGAATATGGAATTGTGTTGATGTTCTGTTCATGATGCCATTGGATATTTTGGTTGGTATAGACATGCGAGAAAAACGATTGAGTAGACTTCTCCGTAAAATAATGAATCCTTACTGGATCCATTCAGAGCAAAAGAAAGAAATCGCTTGGAAAAAGAACACAAACCCTCTGTTCCTTTCCTTCCGCTCCATCGCTCCCTCCCTCCGATCTCTCCCTCCCTCTCTCTGTCTCATTCCTTTACCTCAGGTCAACCGTATATGGTAACTGATCACCTAGATGGTTCTGTAGGTCAACAGAACCGTTTTCTGGATTCTCATAGACACACACGCACGCATTGAAACAGACAGACATCAGCACAGACACTTACACATACGCCCAGCCATGTTGTCCAACTTTCTAAACATCAGCAACTACGTCATGGAACCGACGTCAGAGATGTTGACGTCATCTCCCGTTCGTCTGCATCACGTGTCTTCCGTCTTCTTGTACCACGTCACCCAGTCGTCGTCGTCCGTCTGGTCAAACGATTCGTCATCACCGGAAGCAGACGTCACAGCCAACGTCACAGCCAACGTCACTTCCGGTCTCCCCGCCCCCGCAGCCTTCACGGCGATGCAGATGGTGGTGCTGGGTCTGTTGGCAGGAGCAACCAGTCTCATCACCATCGCAGGAAACCTCGTCGTCCTCCTCTCATTCATCGTTGAACGATCGATCAGACAACCGACGAATTACTTCATCGCATCGTTGGCCGTCAGCGACCTTCTCATCGGATCAGTCTCAATGCCATTCTACACCATCTACCTGTTGGCTGGACAGCACTGGCCACTCGGTGAGAAGCTCTGTGACCTCTGGTTGTCCGTCGATTACACCGTCTGCCTCTGCTCCATCTACACCGTCTTCTCCATCACCGTCGATCGATTCTGTTCTGTCATCGTTCCAGCGAAATACCGGAACTGGCGAACGGAACGGAAGGTGCTCGTCATCATCAGCATCACCTGGATCGTACCTGTCTTCGTTTTCTTCACCTCGATCTTCGGCTGGCAATACATCGTCCATGTGAGGACGGTGCCAGACGGGAAGTGCTACGTTCAGTACATGGAGAACGCCGTCTTCAACGCCCTCCTTCAGGTCGGATACTTCTGGATCACCCTCGTCGTCATGTTTCTTCTCTACACCGGAATCTATCGAGTGGCTCTTCGGTTGCAGAGGAGATCAGAGCAGAAGCATCGTCAAACGACGACCATCGTATCAGTCGCAGGTCAAGCGATGACGAAGATTGGCATCTCTATGTCCAAGCAACAGCAGCAGCAGCAGACGCAGGTCAGTCAGGTGGACAGGGTCAGCTCCATTGGTGGTGGGGGCGGGGCTCCAACCATCACTACCAACCTGCAGGTATTGCATCCGCTTGACATGCGCGAGTGCATCAACGACGAAGAGGGCGGCTACCAGACAACAACAGAATCAGAATCCGGACGAAAACGACAGATGAAGCAGAACAAAGAAGAAGATGAAGAAAATGAAGAAGCCGTTGTTGAGGATCCAGAAGAGCGTTCCAGTAGTCCAGCCTTCTCGTCTGATGATTCTGACGACAGACGACGACGAAGATCTGATCTTCAGTTCAGTCGTTCATCGACGGCGGAAGTCAACGACCGTCGACCAAACAACGACAACGACGTCATCATCAGCATCAGCATCATCCCACCACAGACGTCGTCAGCCACAGATCATGATCATGATGATGCTGCTGATGATGACAAGAATCCTTTGCATAGACATCAGGACTCGAACGGCGTTACCATGGAAACGACGCCCTCAGCAGCAGCAGCAACCGATAACAATAGTGCGACATTGTCTTTGACAGAGAAGAAGAATGCGTCGTTTGATCTGATTCAGTTCGGACGGAAGATGCAGCGGATCAGCCGGCTGCTGAAGAGAGAGGGGGCGGATGAGGAGGAGGAGCTGAAGGACGTCATCGTCGTCGTCGCTGGGTCCTTCGATCCATGTCCATCCTCTGTCCTTCTGGAACCGTCTGCGACCAGAGACGACGACGATGACGACGACGAAGTCGGACAGAAGGATGACCTTGATACGACATCGAATCAGTCGACCGACAACGTTTGGCTGCTGCGGACACGGTCGACTGAAGCGGATGAATCGAACCATGACTCGTCATCAATCCAATCGTCTCCTGTCTGGATCCGACGCTCCTTCCTTCATCCTCATCACCAACACCAGCAGCAGCATCAGCAGCATCATCAGTTGCCTGCGGCAGATGCAACAGAGACCATGATGCAGGACTGCAGGACGGAACCCGCATCAGCATCATCAGCATCAGCATCATCAGCATCTGGTGCTGATCGCCGTCTCCTCCTCTGCCTCAGACCGAAGCAGCGACGAACGCAGCAGACCATGACGACGACGACGACGATGACCAATGCAACGAACCGAAGCCATCTCCAGCTGACCGAGAAGAGCCATCGCCATAGCAACCGATTCGCTTCCGGTTGTCTGTGCAGGAGGAAGAGAGGTGCCGCCAACAGCTCGTACGCATGCGTAAACGCTCATGATGACGTCATAATGACGAGCAAAAAAGGTGAAGTGAAGGAGGAGGAGGCAGAGGGAAAAGTAGGAGGAGGTGGAGGAGATGAAGGAGGAGAAGGAGGAGGAAGCGATGGAGGGTGGAGAGGGAGGCGGTTGAGTTTCACGACGATGACATTGCGTTGGTTCGAACGTCTTCGTCATCGATTCATCGCTCGAACTGAATCTTTATCTTCAGCAGACGACAGGATGACCTCACAGCATCCCGCATCTGCTGCTGCTGCTGCTGCGGGTGGTGATGGGGGTCGTTGCCATGGTAGCGCCGCCGCCATTGGTCGTCGTGCGGAGGCAGGAGGGAGTGCGAAGACGAGCAAGAGCGAGGATCGAGCGATGAAGGCGTTGCGAACGATAACGATCATCCTAGGAGCGTTCGTTCTGTGCTGGACCCCTTGGCATGTCCTCTCCCTCATCATTGGATTCTGTCCGTCGTGTGTCTGGCCTGTCCTATACGACATCTCATACTGGCTGTGCTACATGAATAGTCCCATCAACCCGTTCTGCTATGCCTTCGCAAACCTACAGTTCAAGCGCACCTTCCTTCGCATCTTCAAACTCGACTGGCATCGCACGTAACCCTTCAGTCCGTCCGTCATTCATCTCTTCTACCACCAACCACCACCAAGTCATCCAGTCTGATCCAGAGTCCATCTCAACCAGCTGCGGTGGTCTCTCCTCACAACGCTGACCACGAAGACAATCATCTCTGCTCCACAACTCAACGCAGCTGCTGCACACCGTCGTCGTTAAGACGGAGGAGGAGGAGGAGAATGTACGTACGACAGTTCGACAGACAGACAAATAGACAGACCAAACGACCGAAAGACCAAAGCACTGCAGACCGAAAGACAGACCAAACGACCGAAAGACCAAAGCACTGCAGACCGAAAGACAGACCAAACGACCGAAAGACCAAAGCACTGCAAACGACAGACTGACTGAGAGGGTAACACAGCCAATCGCATTTGAAACTCTTCAAGCATATCTCGTGTGAATCATAGCACAACGGATTTTAAACGTCGTCGGAATTCGACAAAAACAGTCGTTGACTATTGATACTTTTTAGGAGTCGATTGACCGAAGACGATTTCTCAGCGAGTAGGAAGAGGGTAAGAAAGGAATTTATAGAGGGAATGAATGAATGAATTAATAAATTTATTGATTTAAAGCAAAAAAGGAACGGATGAAATTTACGAGATATTGAGGAGATGGGACGACGAAGAAGAGAGAGGAACGTAGGATGATTAGTGTGAGTTTGATGAGAAGAATATTTAGAGAAGATGATGCACGATAGAAATTATGAGAAGAAGGAATAATTAAGGATGTGGTATAATAGAGAGAGAATCAGTGTGAGATGTAGAATGAGAATGGATAGACGGGGGCTCGGAGGCAGCACGGCTTTTAAAAAGAAATTTTAAGACTGCTCAACCCATATTTTTCTTCCCATCCTCAATGGTAGATTACTCTCAATTGGATGACAATGACTTTTTTAGTTTAACTATATTTGACAGCACAGAAATGATTCTACAACTTCACAAATCCGTTGAGTGCTACGCAGTTTGTGTGGAATTGAACGGTAAAAAGTTCTGCGAGGAAGAGACAAGTGGAATGGTGTGAAGTGGAAGAATTGGGAGAAGAGAGACATTGTTACTCTGGCTGTGAATGACTGATGAAACAAGTGACGTCAATGTTTTTAGACCATCTGGTCTTCTTCTTCTTCTTTTGTTTTTCTGTTCAGTGGTTTAACTGTTCCTCTCTGATTAAGTGAGTAAAAGAAAAAACATCAGAAGAGAAATGGAGTTCTATCGCATCTGTTTAACTTTGGAATCGTACTTTTTATACTTTCGAGACTATAATTCTTTGCCGACAAATGGGAGGCAGCATCATTTCCCGTGCAGGTCTGCAACTCTCCATCATAAAGTAGAGAGGCAACGACGCTTATCACAGACAAAGGCTGTCATCATCACTGGCACCGTCGTTCAACCGTGTAATAAGTGATGATGATAACGACGACGACGACGACGACGACGATGATGATGATGATGATGATGATGATGATGATGATGATGATGATGATGATGATGATGATGATGATGATGATGATAATGATGATAATGATGATGATAACTTATTTACAGTTTTCTATGGATGGAGATGTGTGATGCAATGGAAGTAATGGATGATGAGTCATTCATTCAACCAGGAAATCATTGGTTAGCAATCTCAGCCGGTCAATTCGATGAAAACTTATATATATATATATATATATATATATATATATATATATATATATATATATATATATATATATATATATATAGGGTAGAGGTTATAAATCTTCTGTGTCGACATCGAGAAAAAGAATCTGCATTTACTGATGAAATAATAATAATAATAATTATGTGCACATGACGCGTATGATGGTCATCAGAATGAGTGAATCTTTTCAGCTGGTTATATAAAGAAGCAACTTACTTACTTACTTATCTGCACTTGCAATGCAAAAATGCAAACTTTTAAGACCTTCGTAACTATAGCCTACTGGAGGAATCACCTCTTTGTGAATTTTGCAGGTGCTACATTTGAACTTAACGTAAGCCTATCAAAAAGCGCTCGTGAATAAGCCGGTGCCCCGCGCTTGGCTTTCCAGTGGCGCTTTAGAAATTAGGAGATTACGATTACGATATCAATATTATTATCAAGGTTCCATGACACTTAATACCGCGACACTTAATATCGCGACAGTTAGTACCGGACAGTTAATCCCGCGACACTTAATCCCGCGACCAATTAATCCCGCGACAGTTCATCCCGGCGACATTTAATCCCGGCGACATTTAATCCCGCGACACTTAATACCGGGAAAGTAAAATAACATTTAAAAAAGTTAAATTCTATAAAAGCAACAAAAAAGCAATATTCAAAGCAATATTCGCTATTGTTCAAAAGAGTTTAGCCTTTGCAGTTAAATATTATAAAACCAGTAAAATTCGATGAAACTGCAGACGAAATAATATTCGCATCCATGTCACTGCCCTATCGTAGACTGAACTTCGCAAATCCTGCTTAAAATCCTTTATGATGTATTATTTTTTAGCCTACAGATGTAGGCTACAACAGAAATTCTGAACACTTTGAACAGTCGTACAATTATTCGTACTCACGTGTGCACAGGTATTAAATGTCGCGGTATCAAATGTCGCGGGATTAAGTGTCGCCGGGATTAAATGTCGCCGGGATTAAGTGTCGCGGGATTAACTGACGCGGGATTAAATGTCGTCGGGATTAAGTGTCCGGGATTAACTGTCGCGGTATTAAGTGTCGCGGGATTAAATGTCGTGCTACCATTATCAATAGTAGGCCTAGTCAAATATGCTGGATTACATTGTTCGTTGTCTCCTTAGCTATGCTCCGGTCCATCTATGTGAGCTCTGCTGTCCAGTATCCATTGTCCTACTTCGCAGATCCCTTCACTCTACCTCCAGTCGGAAGCTTTTGTCCCGCGTGTTGAAAGCTCAACCTCTAAGCGTCGTGCTTTTCCATATGTCTGAGAGATACGTCTGCTACCTAGTGTTGACTCCTCAATGTTTTACAGGCTCCTTAACACTTTTTTTGTCTCACCGTGGTTGGAACTGGGAGCGCCTCTGAGTAGACTTCCTGAAGAGACGCTATATAAATTCTTGAAATGAATGAATTAATGAACTACGTTCGCGTTTTAAGACACCTTTCTTTCGATGCATCCGTTTTCCTTATAATGATGGATCATAGGGTTGCTCATGATCCGCTGGACAGAGATGTAGAGCTGAGTCTTTATTTCGTGGTTCTTCTTCTACATGCATAGAACACTAAAGAAAAGCAGAATGATGTTCATCATCAGTCAAGGACAAGTAGTCTATCAGCGCTGCTTACATTCCTCACTGCATGCGTTGATGCATTTCGTGGCGCTAGACCGACCGCTAAGAGCAGCAGCGCCTCTAGCGGACGACGACGTTGGCTAATGGGGGAATGAATGAATTCCCTTCAAACAACTCTCCACTGAGACTTGTTCCTCTCGGCAGGAAGATGGAGAGCAGCAGGAGCAGCAGACATAGGAAGAGGAGGAGGAGGAGGAGGAGGAGGAGGAGGAGGAAGAGATGGCAGTGGAGGAAGCGGAGGAAGTTTACAATACGATTTACATGAATGTTAAATGCTAAATAATGTCCTCTGTTTTACTACTCCCCACCTTCTTCTTCCTCCCCATCTCCTTTTTCTCCTCCTCCTCCTCCTCCTCCTCCCTTTATCCGTATACCTGCTATCACTCCTCCACCTCCCTGGAACTCCTACTATCTTCTCCAAATGCCTCTTCCTTCTCTTCCTTCTCTTCCTTCTCCCTTTCCTTCTCCTCGCACTTCAACCGGAAAACTGACCTTAGAATCAAATTCAGCGCCACAACAGACGGAATTCGTGTCGACCAAACTACGTCTTCTGTCTTCCGCCAACCCACTGACCCACTGACCCACTGACCTACTGGCCATCCGATTGACCAACCCACTGACCCACTGACCAACTGACTGACCACCCGACTGACCGACTAACCCACTAGGACGTAGATGAAAATATTCTCGTCGGTTGCTTAACTTCTTCGTCGAATTGAAATTTGTTTGCTACAAAATCACAAAATGTCCTTTCTCTCTGTTTGTCTGTCTGTAAATTCCCGATTCCTTTTGTGTTGATCGATCTCTCCATCTCTCTGTGTCTCTGTTTGTGTCTGTCTGTCTGTCTGTCCGTCTGTCCGTCCGTCTGTCTGCCTGCCTACCTGTCCGTCTGTTAGTGTGTTAGTCTGTCCGTCTGTTTGTCGCTCTTTCTGTATGTTTACTTCGCTCCAGTTAAAACTTACGGGTCTTTATAATAGAACGGCGTTGAACCAATTCCTCGATTTGCATGACGGTGAATCCTGTAGCCGCTTTTCTACTTCGATCATTGACAGAGGAAGAGGAGAAGGAGGAGAAGGTGAAAGACCAGGAAGAGAAAGACGAGGAGGAGGAAGACGAGGAGGAGGAAGAGGAGGAGCAGGGGAGAAGGAAGAGGAAGAGAAAGACGAGGAGGAGGAAGACGAGGAGGAGGAAGAGAAGTATGAGAAGGTGAAAGAGGAGAAGGAGAAAAGAGGAAGAGGAAGAGAAAAAGAAGAAAAGAAGAAGAAGAAGGAGGAAGACGAGGAGGAGGAGGAGTAGAAAGAGAAAGAGGAGAAGGTGGAAGAGGAATAGAAGATGAAGGAAAAGGAGGAGAATAGTTGGAGGCGAAGGAGAAGGAAATGAGGAGTGAGAACAGGAGGAGGAGGAGTAGGAGTAAGAGGTGGAGGAGGAGGAGGAGGAGGAGGAGGGGGGAAGAAGAAGGGAGAGCAGGAGAACAATTGTTTATTTCCGTTTTCAATCGGTCAGACAGAAGATCAAAATAAGAACAGAAGAACAATTCTCTCTGTCTTTGTGTCTGTCTCGCTCTTCTGTCTGTCTGTTTGTCTATGTGTCGCTTTGTCTCTCTCCCTCTCTCTCGCTCTCCCCACCCATTTCCTCTCTCTTCTCCTCTGCCTCTCTCCCTCTCTCCTTTTCTCTCCCTCTCTCTTTCTCTCTCTGTCCCTCTCTGTCCCTCTCTCCCTCTTAATCCCTCTCTCCCTCTCTTACCCTCACCCCTCTCTTCCACTCTCTCCCTCTCTCTCCCTCTCTCTCTCCCTCTCTCTCACTCTCTTCCTCTCTCTCCCTCTTTCTCCCTATCTCTCCCTCTTTCATCCTCTTTCTTCTTCTCTCCCTCTCTCCTTCTCTCTTTCTCTGTCCCTCACTCTCTCCCTCTTTCTCACTCTCTCTCCCTCTTTCACCCTCTCTCTTCTTCTCTCCCTCTCTCCCTCTCTTCCTCTCCCCCATATACTTCCTCTTCCTCGTCTGTACAATCAGGTTTGCTGTATGTGTGGACGTTTACTGGATGCAATTGAGTTTCATTATCCGACTTGCAGTCTAGAATTGAAGTTTCTCACGAAGAGAATTTAATCAAATCTCCTGATTATGATGATCATGATTTCATAATGATCATTAAGATGGCGCTTCTGTTATCATTGTCTTCAATATCAACAACAACAACAACAACATCATCATCATCATCATCAACAGCATCATCATCATCAACAGCATCATCATCATCATCATCATCATCATCATCATCATCATCATCATCATCATCATCATCATCATCATCATCATCAACAGCATCATCATCATCATCATCATCATCATCATCATCATCATCATCATCATCATCATCATCATCATCATCATCATCATCATCATCATCATCATCATCATCATCATCATCATCATCATCATCATCATCAACAACAACAACAACAACATCATCATCATCATCATCGTCATCATAGCGTAGATGATAAAACGCTGCTACAATCCACCGTATATACATATATAGTCTATGATATTATATAATTATAATATATACATATATATAATATTTTATATATCCATGTATATAATATTTTATATATAAACGTATATAATATTTTATATATACATGTATGTAATATTTTATATATATACATGTATATAATATTTTATATATATACATGTATATAATATTTTATATATACATGTATATAATATTTTATATATATAAGTGTATATAATATTTTATATATACATGTAAGTATATATAATATTTTATATATGCATGCATATAATATTTTATATATACATGCATATAATATTTTATATATACATGTAAATATATATAATATTTTATATACATGCATACATGTATATAATATTGTATATATACATGTATATAATATTTTATATATGCATGTATATAATATTTTATATATGCATGTATATAATATTTTATATAATGTATATGTAGGGGCGGGGCGGTGGCTGATTGGTAACACGCTGGCACGAAGAACAGAAGGAACCGGGATCTAATCCCGGTGGCCCCTTAAGGTTGACTCAGCCGCCACTCGCCAGATGGGAGTGTGAAAATGAGTAGCAGTGTCACTGCGCAGGTAACCTTGGGTTCGGCGGAAAGACCTGGCCACCTACCGCCGATGTATGGCAATTGCCACCTAAGGGCTGATGGCTTAACACCGGGGATCAGCACCGGGCCCATCGCTCGCAAGCGAGTATGGGCAAAACCTTTAACCTTTAACATGTATATAATATTTTATAGAGTCTATATACATTAGGGTGTCCCAACAAATATTTTTCTAGAAACTTGAAATGCAGTCCCCCTAAAAAGTTTCCATATGGTCCCATAATAACACCTGTAAAGTTTTATGACACTAAAAAAATATTTAGGGGTGGCTCAAGCCGCCCAAATTTAACCCATATTGGCATAATTTGCGCCTGATGTGTCCAACTTCTAAATGCCTTTATATCCCAATCGTTGATCCTATTATAACAAATTTACTACCCTTGGAAAGCTCGTGAATGGTAGAATTAACAGGTATTTAACTTTATTGGATACAATGGATATTTTGGGCATAGTCTTATGCTCAAAAAATGCAAAATCGAGAAAAATTTGAGATTTTTGAACTTTGGACACAATATCAGTGCACACATAACTAATCATTGGGAGTAGTCATTACAAACTCTTGATAATGTAACAAGTCGTGGTTTTAGCTCCTCCATACCTTCATCTGCTTCATAGTAAGAAATTCTGAGGGGGCTGTGAGGTTCAACCCCTATTTGTCCTAGGACCACACAGTAAAGTTTTAATTGCACACCCCATGCAGCTACACAACAAATCAACGTCTGGACCGTTATTTTTTTACTATTCTCATACTGATCTGCTGATTCTACATCACTGCACTCAAATTGTTCTTCAGTTCTACGTTCTACATTTACACATGTCAACAAGATTGTCACAATTGTGGTTAGAAAACATGTGCCTGTGTTTTTCGACAACCTGTACGAGAAATTGTCTCCGATCTACGTTCTTCGTTATCGTTGAGCTGAAATTCTGTATCAAAGCTGCGTCATGTTTGTTCAGCACAGTCATTTACACAGACCAACGTTATGAAAAATCACACGTGGTCTTATACGATTGGCTATCTCGCCACTCTTTCACCGAAACATCGAGAAAACTATATTTGAACGCAGCATGGTTTGGGAAAAACTTTTAGGAAGAGATAACCCCGTTATTCCACATTAATGAGAACTCACTGAAAGAACAGAGAGAATTGCTATCTCTTATATCTTAGGTGCTGGTATACCAAGAATGATGTTGCATCATTTTCAGACTTGTCATCTAGAGCAGCATTGCCAGAATTATAAAGCTATGGATTAATTCAAAGAGAGCAGTGACTCTACATGAGAACACCGCCTGACTGTAGATGTCAATCACAAATCTGAGACTTGTTTGGGTTGGATGCCCTGTAATTCACGGTCGTCAACTGTATATGTGATTCGTTTCCATCATAAAGCAATTAGATCTATATTGCCTTACCCATCCAACTTGCTCTGTGATGGCAACAGGCTTGCGAAATGCTACCGAATTGTTCAATCCAACCATGAATACCAAGAGTTTTGAAAATTCTTGATAGTCATATTTCGAGTATGGCCACGCTAAAGCTGTTCAGTAATGAATTCTTATGATTTGTTAGATGCAGACTGCAGTAGCATTGGTCGAGGGTTTGGTTGATGGTGAACCAGATTGGAGCATTCATCTTTAAATGGCTTGCAGAGCTTAATTACAGACCATTGATGGACAAATTTTTACCAAGGACACAAAGAATGCACCAGGCAACTGGACTTAAAAGATTTCTGTGATGTTAACAAGATGTTACGACTGATGGCTGATGTAGAAGGGTGCAAGGCCTTGCAAACTCTATTTAATATGCAGTTATTGAAAGCCGTTATCTCAAAGCATTTGCCAATAATTAGGCCTAATGCATCACACTTTCACGACTTCAAAAGGTTCAAACTGCAACCGTTGATTCCTGTCCTGGTCCAGAGGTCAACTTTAGCACACCAACATGTTTGTAGGCTACTTCCACCAACTAGAGAAAAATCAGACTGACAATCTGTTAACCTTATTCATTTCTACTCCACTGATGATTGCCATGTGGAGGTAGCGACCTGCAATCCTAGTGCACGACATTTACATCATTCGTTTGCTCGAGAGCTTAACTGTCGTCCTTATGCTTGAAAAACCTCATTCGCAAATACAATAAGGTTGCATATTTGTAGATTTTAGTATTTCAGAGCAATATAAGGTTATTAAGCAATACATAAGCACGCTAGTGGGATCAAAGTGTGGACCTCCGAAAATTTCAAACTCATAGGCCTATATGTCGCACGTATAATTTGTGACAACTTACACATATTATATGTGAGCTTTGAGCGGCCTCTAAATATTTTCAAAATGTCCAGAAATTTGGCAGGTACTATCATAGGACCATAAGGAAACTTTTTGGAGGGACTGCATTTCAAGTTTCAAGAAAAATATTTTTCCTGTGCAATCGTGGGACACCCTAATATACATGTATATAATATTTTATACGGTGCAGCTAATGCTCTCTTATACGGAAGTCCATGGGTGACATGCGATTTTTTTAATTTATCTAGTGCGCACTAGATAATATCTAGTGCGCACTAGATACTATCTAGTGCGCACTAGATACTATCTAGTGCGCACTAGATAATTATCTAGTGCGCACTAGATAATTATCTAGTGCGCACTAGATATTATCTAGTGCGCACTAGATATTATCTAGTGCGCACTAGATAAAATCTATGCAATATGGCTTTGTGGTATGAATAAGAACAAGACTATGATCATTCTTTACAAGTGATTCGTATTTATTCATATTTACTCGTATTTCATTGTAAATTTTATTCGTCGGGTTATAATAAGTATTATGCTTTTTCGTTTATTTATCAATCCGGGCGACAGACCGCAACCGATTACAGTAGGCTATAGGGCGCACCGTTATATTAATTAACACCAATACTAGGACTACTAATAATTAACACCAATACTAGGCCTACTAATGCTACTATAAGAACAGACAGCCTGCAAAGCAGATGGATAGCAGAAGCGCTTATATACAATGCAGTCCTTTCATCCGTTCTTATTTCCAATATGGCCTGAAGTACACGGATATTGTGTCAGTCTTGTATATGCGTCACGGTGTTAGCGTTAGTCTTCGACATTTAAAGCGTATTTTGAAGTCGCTCAACCTCAGCCGCCAACGTGATGATAGTGCTATCACAGAGGTCGTTTCATTCATTGGGCAGCAATTGGATGGTTCCGGTCAGTTGCATGGTTACCGGTGGATGCATCAGAAATGTCTCCTGAATAATTTCAACTGCAGTAGAGAGACAGTTCGTATTATCTGTTCAGTGCTTGACCCCATTGGTGTGCAATTGCGAAGAAAGCGCCGTTTTGATCGACGATCCTACTACAGTAAAGGTCCGAACTTCATATGGCATGTTGATGGTTACGACAAGCTGAAGCCATATGGAATTTGCATCAGTGCCTGCATTGATGGCTATTCCAGGAAAATAATGTGGCTAAAGGCTTACAAAACTAACAATGACCCACGCATTATTGCTGGATATTTTCTTCAAACAGTTCGTGAGCACCAAGGTTGTCCAAGAACTCTGAGAGGTGACTTTGGCACTGAGAATGTCGTAATGCGAGACATTCAGCGATTCTTCCATAGAGATGAAACTAATACTTGCCAAAGTTACTTAGAAGGAGCAAGTACAGCAAACCAAAGAATAGAATCTTGGTGGAATATTCTTCGTCGTGAGTGTGCCAACTACTGGATGACAACCTTTAGATCACTAGTGGATGCTGCTTCATTTGATGGAAGTTTTTTGGACAAGTCTCTCATTCAGTTTTGCTTTATGGGTATAATTCAGGTATGTGAGTTGCAGCTTATGCAGCGTACCTCCTTTTTTCCGTGTGAAATAGTTCATTATTGCTATTAAAACCTCTGTATGTTGAACCAGTGGTAGTTATGAGCGCCTTACTAGTCTACTTATCCTACTTGTCTGCTTCCCAGTGATGTAGCACTCGAGTCCGGCCAAAGACTCAAGTCCTATTCGAGACCGATTTCCTGCGGACTCGGGCTGTCAGGACTCGGCCTGTTTCCATGATTCATTCTTTTTTGCCATGTGCTTATTGTTTTAGCACATACATATTACATGTGAACACTATTGTCACATTTTTAACAATGTGCAAAATATGTGGCTGTTGTGAAAGACATGACTTTACATTTGAACTGAACAATTCCAGCCAAACTAAATATTTTCAAATTCGTATTCAACATCCATTCATATCCTTAACACATTATGCTATGTTCCTTGACCAGTTTGTGCATCTTGTGTATTTACCATATACCTATATTCCATGTGTGCAGCTGTGCATATATAAATATATATATGTACACACCTCTGTGTATATATATATATATATATATACATACGCTTGTGTATGTGTGTGTTCCACTTTATGCTCTGGCTGAATAGGGCAACCTCTGAAATACAATTTATCAATGTATTCTAACCTTTGCTGCATCGCACTCAATATTGTAAATCTTATTCACGTATATGCAGTAAACTGTCCTTTCTGTATTTTCACTGCAGGATGAACTAGACCAAGTGAAGGAGGTGTGGAATTCACATCATATTCGACCCTCAAGAAATGCAAATGTGCCATTCGGTCGACCATACATCCTCTTTCACCTACCTGAGCTAACAAATGCACAGAACTTTTTGCATCACGTCCCCGATTCTGACATAGAACTTAGCTTTGAAGCAGCCACCGTGCGTCCTCCAGTTCCATGCGACCAAGATGTGTTTGGCCTGTGCTGCTGGATAATGCAGAACAGTCAGTGGATTTTTCCAAAAGAAATTTCTGAACTGCTTTTGCTCTATAGGAATTTAAAGCATGAAGTTCTCAACTTATTGCAACCATAACTGTGTGTTAACAAATAGCCATAACAATGAACTCATAACAAATTTCTAATAAACATAGTACATAGCAACATCACTGATTAAAATTGTTTCATTCATTAGAACTGTTTATTGAAAGGCCACACAAACTACAAATGATTGATGGTAGTTCTGCCTATATATCAATCTTTTATTAACCAAATGATGGTAAATGTAATGTAAATGTAATCGCATTTATATAGCGGCTGTATTATGGCCTCGACCCTGGGGGTGAGATCCTTCACCACCGCTACTCCACGTTTATATTGCGACCGAGCCACCCGCAGTAAAGATCCGAGAAATTAATCCCTGATAAACCGACCGACCGGGAATCGAACCCGGAGGATGGTAGCACATTTAATAAAACAATAAAAGTAAATAAACAAAGAAATACAGCATTCACAGGACAGTATATCTGCCTGCATAATACTAATGACAGTAAACAGACTAAGTTTCCTTAATACAAAAATATGGATGCATAGATATCCATAGATGCATAGGACTTCTAGGTTGACCATATGTCAAACGTACATTCCCAGACTGGTGGTATACACAACAAGAATATACAGGGTGCGCCAAAAAAGTAATCCCCTACGGTTTTCAGCCCATATCTTGACCAAACATACGAATTTTCAAATGAAACTTTACATTCTTAAAGGAAATTCATATTTACGTACAATGGTCAAATTCCAAGAAACAAATTCAAGCAGAGCAAAAGTTATATCACTTTTAGTCAGGCTACCCACCGTTTTTTGACGATTCAAAAACGAGAAGCAACAAAAATGAGCAAAAACCAATTTAAATATTCTCGCCAATATCTTGACCGGAAGTAAGAATTTTGAAATGAAATTTTACAGGCTGAAAGACAATTCATATTTACACATGATGGTCAGATTTCAACAAAATATTTCAAAGAGGACAAAAGTTATGGCTCTTTTAAGGAGGCCACCCACCGTTAGCAAGATGACAATCAAATTGGTAAATAAGGAATCCGTCAGATTAATCAACAGGTCCATCAAGAACTTTCCTAAAAGACTCAAAAGAAGTTTTGACACTGGTGGTGGGCACATGGAACACAAGTTGTGAATAACTATCACGTTCAGTTCCAAACAGTTATTTGAGATATGACTTGATAAAATCACGTTTTTGTTACTTTTTGCTGCGTTACGTTTTTTTAAGCGTCAAAAACGATGGGTGGCCTCACTAAAAGTGGTATAACTGTTGTTGTGTTTGAAATATTTTGATGAAATCTGGCCACCATGTGTAAATATGAATTGTCTTTAAACCTGTAAAGATTCAGGCCCTTCGGAGACTTCACTTCCCAACAATTCGCCCAGCAGCAGACGGAAGAATTCACGAGTTGGTCCACCGTTGTCAATTGCACCTTCAGCATTGTCAGCTAAATCCACAAAGCAGACGTCTAGACGGTGCTTTGCGCTGAATTTCTTCCTCTTGATGGCTCTGCAGAAACTAGAAAGGGCACTGCCCCGTACCACATTGATTATGTTTGCCGTTGGAACATTTTCCTTTGAAACTTGGCCTTGTAGTTCAGTTAGTCGAGATTTCCAGTCTCTATTTGAGAAACACGATAGACATGGATTGTCACTGTTTCTGTTATAAGAAATGTTAAGGCTACTTGAATCGCCTTACACAAAACTAATGTGGTGAGTGCAAATTTCAGTGTAGTATTGTGCACAATACATATAAGGTTACTTATGAATATCCTGCCCAACATCAACCAATACCAAAAGCACTGACATATCTCTGTCATTTACAGGTCTTGAGTCAAAAGCTGGACAGGTTTAAGAATTATATGGACTTAATTAGGGCAACGGGTAAAATTAACAGAAACGAACCTTACGACTATGCTTTAGTCACCTTAACAATCAATGGGGCCATATACAGGAGGACGTTTCCTTTCGGGTAAGCCTATTGTTCCCAACTAATCTGTTACATTCTTTTGCTTCAATGTGTTGCTTTTGTCTTCATTAGCTGATTATATTGAGTGATATTGGTTGACACTTTGTATTACTGTGATAATTGATTTCATTTTGAATCCAACGTAACACAATACGCACCCAAGAATAGCCGGTTGTAAGAGGCTCTCAATAATTGCAGTTTGAACCTCACATTCATCATCGCCAGTGGGGTGATCGTCCATTGCACTTGTCGTGCTGCCTGTCTGCAATTGAAGAAGCTTTCAGTTAAAACATGAAGCTCTTCAATTGGAAAATTATGAATTTTGAGAGGAATACTGAAAGAAATAGTACAGAAAGGACAGATTAAAGAGTGGTATGAAGTAAAAAGGGGTAAATAAGGAGAAATGACGAAGTCTGCACAGATTTAAGCCAGTTATAAGAGTTATGCCCTCATGTGCATACGGGCCCAGATGATTAGTGTCGTATCTAGATATTGTCTAAAGGTGCTGTATATGATCCGTTCTCCGATCCAATATCTATGCCAATGATTAATATGTCGCATGGTCTTATCTTATCTTATCTGACCATTTATAAAGCGCTTCTCGCAGCAAGATCCTTTCAGAAGCGCTCCCAGTGCGTTTAACTCCTAGAAAAAAGGCAAGTTTTTAGACGAGAGAAAGACGAGGATAATAATAATAATAATAATAATCTTTTCTTTAATTGACCGCCTGCAAGACGCACTGCGCTTTACATTTACAGGTTATGCAGTAATGTTAATTAAACTTAACTACTAACTGAACAGACAGCTTTGTGATTACACGGCGCTAATAGCAGCCTACAAAGCAAATCCGCCCAACGGGGGCTCGAACTCACTAACTCTCGCACTCTTGGCCAGCGTGTTAACCACTACTCTACCGCCCCCCCCCCCCAAATACGAATATGCCGCAGGGTTTCTGGGCGTCGGGTTGTCCAGGGTGTTGTGTCCAGGGCAGTTAATGTCCTACACCCTAATATAATTATAACAAGCGCACTGTTTTGAAAAGTAATTGTGAAGGCGCTAGAGAAATGTCCGTATGTATGCATGCCTACGAAATATAATGTTATCTAGAATATCATTCGGCAAGTTAAAGCCGAGACTAATAGGCCTAAGTCAATTTCGCATCAATTACTTCACGTCGGGTCTAAATTCTGTTGATCTGGCATTCGAATCTAAAAATCGGCTCAAATGTAGGGCCTCTATCTAAACGGTTTACATTCCATTGCAGGTAATTGTAGCTGTATTTCAATTGTCAATTTATTTCAAGTTCAGCCCTTGCAGTTCACAGGAAAAACTGACGATTTACGGGCAACGGTCTGTTTGTTTACATTATTTCGCAAGCAAACCCTGCCGCTAGCAGCTATAAATAGAACTACAGCATAGATTTTATCTAGTGCGCACTAGATAGTTATCTAGTGCGCACTAGATAATTATCTAGTGCGCACTAGAAACTATCTAGTGCGCACTAGATAATTATCTAGTGCGCACTAGATAATCATCTAGTGCGCACTAGAAACTATCTAGTGCGCACTAGAAACTATCTAGTGCGCACTAGAAACTATCTAGTGCGCACTAGAAACTATCTAGTGCGCACTAGATAAATAAAAACAATCGCATGTCACCCATAGGCTTCCCTACTCTTAATACGTTCGTCCTTCTTTCATTCGCTCCAGTCCCCTTCTCACACTCTGCTCCCTCCTCCTTCACTTCTTCATCGCCGGTGTTTTACGATCAGCTGTATTCTGCCGTAAGAGGAGTCAGGAGAACAAGGGAGACATCCCCCATCCACCAAACGCCTCCTCACAAACCCCCCCCCCCCCACACACACACCCTCGGATCTCGCGTTTCTGACCTACGACCGCCATTGTAAAAATGAACATTGCATTACATTCCTTATGCATGAACTCATTTTGAACTCATTTTCAACTCATTTTGCATAACTCTGAGTGTCAAGCAATTAATATAATGATTATACTTCTGCATAGACAAACTCATATATGCACACTAGTATGTATATATATATATATATATATATATATTATATCGTATATATTTGGATGCATAGGTGCGATATATGTATGTATATATATATATATATATATATATATATATATAAGATAAGTCTTAGGTTTGATGGTTGCAATGTAGAGCAACAATCATCAAACGCGGATACTTTATCCGGAGATATGCGCCTAATAAAATCCTCCTCGTCTTCCTCCTCCTCCTCCTCCTCTCCATCTCCACCTCCTTCTCCACCTCCTTCTCCACCTCCTCCTCCACCTCCTTCTCCTCCACCTCTGACTCGAGCAGTCGACGCTGTTGTCGGTCGTTTTAATAGGGTGGAGATTGTTCTGTGCATCTAGGGTTTCCAGTTTATCCGGAAGGAAATGGAAAGAGCGAAACTGTTCCATGTATAATCCTATTTCTATATTTCCATCTGCAGCGAGAGAAAGACACAGACAGACGAACGGGCGGACAGACAGACAAACAGATGAGACAGAGACAGACTTATAGATAGAGACAGAGACAGAGAGACAGAGAGACAGAGAGACAGAGACAGAGCGGGTGACGTACGTCTGTTGACTAAACAGAGTCTGTCGATCTCTGTATTATTATTAAGCTTATAGATTTGATTTCTGTGCCTCCTTCTTTCAAATGAACGTACAACAACTTTATTCCGGCCATTAGCTCTTGTGCATGTCTCACCTTCTGAACAGATCTCTCTGGTTCAAAGGATGAGCTCTCTATTGCAAGATCTCCACCTTTGGATGTCAGAAAACAGACTTAGCCTTAATCCTTCCAAGACCCAATTGATTTGGCTTGGAACCAAGCAACAATAACATGAGCTTGATCTTCAATTATTGGCCACATTATTCCCTGACTTCACCTTTTCTTCCAGTGTTCGTGATCTGGGTGTCACACTTGACACCCAGATCAAGTGCTCTGACATTTTTACTGCTTAGGGCAATTAGAGGATCGGTGTCCTCCAGGGTGTTTACGACTACGGTACATGCCTTTATCTCCTCACGAATTGACTACTGTAACTCCCTACTAATTGGGCTTCCTAAGGTTCGCTTGTCATCTGTGGTGCAATCTGATCGAAATTCTGCTGCTAGACTTATCGCACGACTTCCTCGATACTCGCACATCTCCACATACATGACTCATGACCTTCACTGGCTTCCGATCTTTGCCCAAATCAGATACAAGGTCTTGCTCCTAGTTACTAAGTCCCTGCAGGGCTTAACGCCAAAATACCTCTGCGACTTGATGTGTAAGCCTATTTCCGCAAGATCTTCACGCCCTCTTCGTTCTGCTGACCGATTTGATCTATTTGTGCCTAGATCACGAACCTCATTAACCCAACATCGGGCCTTTGCTATTGTTGGTCCTTTAATTTGGAATCATCTTCCTTCTGAAATTCGTGGCAGGATTCTTGTAGGAAATTCACCTGCATCTTTTCGCTGCTTGAAGACATTTCTCTTTTCATGGGCCTGTCACGCTGAGAGCGCTTCTGAATAGCTCTGCAGTAAGAAGTGCTTTACAAATGCTTTATTAGATTAGATTAGATTAGATTAGACAATTAACCCAGTCGACCAACAAATCTCTCTATCTCTACTCTTCCCCGTCTCTCTGTCTCACTCTGTCTCCCTCTATCTTTCTGTCTGTCTGTCTCTCTCTGTCTGTCTCTCTTTCTCTCTGCCTTCCCTAAACAGCTTCTACGTTTTCAGTCTATTTGCGTTAGTGACTCTCTGTCTTATTCTGAGAGAAGAACTGCAGAGAACGAGATGGAAGAGGAAGAAGAGGAGGTAGGCTACATGTACATACATAATGTATAATGTATAATGTTGTACATCCACGAAAAGACGTCGGCTTATACGAGAGAGGATGAGAGATTCCATGGGAAG
>OX457040.1:343609-358800 GCA_949752735.1 Lumbricus terrestris | reverse complement strand
CGGACGGACAGACAGATAGACGGACGGACGCACGGACAGGCAGACGTACGGACAGACAGACGGACGGACAGACGGACGGACGGACGGACGGACGGACGGACGGACAAACAGGGAACGAAACGAAGGCCACGAACGGATACAACTGTTTGCCGTTTCCTCTTTCACGTTAAGTGCGCCTTCCTCTCTGTCTCTATCCCTCTATCAGATAGTCTATCTCTCTCACCCTCTCTGTCTCTGTACTTCTCTGTCTCTCTCAGTTTCTCAGTCTTTCCGCTTCTGTATTTGCCTCTATAATCAGTGCCTAAAGTGTAAAAAAATAAGTGCCTGGACGCCCCTTACCTTTCTAGTCTATGCTCGCCAATAAGTGGCTGGACGGCGTTCAGATTTTAAAACAAGTGCATGGACACCGTCCATGACCGTCCAGGCACACTTTAAGCTCTGTCTATAATCATATCTCTGTCTATCTGTCTGTCTAAGTCTCTGTCTCTGTCTGTCTGTCTGTCTGTCTGTCTGTCTGTCTGTCTGTCTGTCTCTCTCTCTCTCTCTCTCTCCCTCCCTCTTTTGCTCTTCGTCCGGAGTTGTGACCACCGTTGTCGTCATCCTTTGAATATCCTTTGAACATCTTTTGAATAATCTTTAGACATCCTTTGAATATCCTTTGAACATCTTTTGAATAATCTTTAGACATCCTTTGAATATCCTATGAATATGCAAATGATGATGCCTGTCTGATATTCTTTGGCATTAATAGTTTGGTTCATTTGTTGAATGTGTGATCATATATATATCGCCCAATCAAGATTTCTAATAATTATTATCTCTACATTCTCATTCCTAGTCTACAGTATACGGCATTCGCTTCATCATCACCTCCGTCGTTGCCACAGCAGCAATGGAGGAGGAGGAGGAGGCAATTGCTATGGCAACGACGGGGGTGATGATGAAGCGGCTGTAGACTGCGGTCAGGCAAGTGCAATGGAGGACGGTGCAGCCATAAAATTATTATAGTTTGCATCTCCGTTCATTGCACTTGCTTCACCGCCGTCTACTTTTGTAGTAGTGACCCGACTGAATGATCATGAGCGAATAGTTCGTGTCCATTGCGAGGGCGAATGGATCTGGAGGTCGGAGGTGGAGGGACGGAGGGAGGGGGTTATCAGAGTGGTGAAGAGAGGATGAGGAGGAGGGTGATCGGTGAGATCATGCATCTGCAACGTTGGTTGGCTAAGGTTCGCAAAGTCAAAGGCGATCTCGACTTCTTCACCCATCGACCGATTCGCTTTTGACATCGAAACATCATCTACTGATGCAGGAGCTAGGAAGGGAGGGAGGTATGGAGGGAGGGAGGGAGGTAGGGAGGGATGGAGCGAGGGAGGGATGGAGGGAGGTTTAGGGAGGGAGGGAGGGAGCGAGCGAGGGAGGGAGCGAGAGGCACCGGCCGAAGGGCCGTATACGTATACCACTTTTCAGTCCGAGGTATATCGTGCCCACACTTGTCTTTTTCCCGAGGAAAACAGACAGACTATCACTTCTCGATCTGATACGTTTTACTTGCAAGTATTTTTGCTGTATGCTTCTGTATTAAAATAGATTTTTTGATTATAATAGTTCAGGTTCGAAGAGAAACTGTAGACGAGAAAAGGCACAAAAAGACACAGAGACAGGTAAAAGAGTGTCTAGGCTCTCTGTCTCTCTCTCTGTCTGTCTCTGTCTCTCTCTGTCTCTGTCTCTCTGTCTCTGTCTCTGTCTCTGTCTCTGTCTCTGTCTCTCTCTCTATATATAGGCTATATATATCCGTAGGCGGACGACATGTTGTCAGCGTCTTAAAGATGTATAGGGTTGGGTTCTTAACAAACCATAATCCTCTGCTGGTCGCTCTCAGAATGATGACAAACTGCTTTAAAACAACAGAAACTATATTAGTATGCATGAGTTGAGCTGATCAAATAATTCATCGGTCACTGATTATTATAATTCATTAAATTTTACTTATAGGCTATGGCTGTGTCGTCTGAAAGCCACTTCATTTATTGATAAATACTGCTTGCTCAGCCTTCCATCACGATGTCATTGAGGTTGGCAAATGAGAAGAATGAACGCCATGGTTAGGTTAAGCAGCAATTGTGGTTTGCGTGGGTGACACGACGTTCTCTGCCTGTATCCTCAATTACAACGAAGAAGGTGGATGAGCTGCAACGATCGCTGACGGCCATTATTAATTTAAGTGCAGCTCCCGAACAATTAATTTCTCCACCACATAAACAAAAGATCGTCAAATACAATCAACTGTCCAGTGTCCACAGCACATTTGTTTGTACCACTGGTCTTCCAGACCCATCAGCGTCAACGAACTAGAGATCATAAAAGAATTAGAAAGACGTCTTTACCTTACCACAGGATATCTCTAAAGAAAAATGCTATCTATTCCAGCGCTTATCAATCACCATCCAGCGCTTTAATGCCGTGGCCTTCCGCGGTTCTTTTGTTCAACCGGCATTTGTCGAATAATAACTATAGTAGCAGTAGTATTAGTATGAGTAGTAGTAGTAGTTGTAGTAGTAGCAGTAGTAGTAGTGGGAATAGTAGACTAGTAGTAGTAGTAGTAGTAGTAGTAGTAGTAGTAGTAGTAGTAGTAGTAGTAGTAGTAGTAGTAGTAGTAGTAGTAGTAGTAGTAGTAGTAGTAGTAGTAGTAGTAATAATAATAATAATAATAATAATAATAATAATAATAATAATAATAATAATAATAGCAATAAAAATAGTAAATATGATTATAAGTTTCTTGTATTTGGCGGTAGAAATTGGCACGCCATAGTCTTAGCCAAAGCTGCACTCCTCTTCATTCCTCCAACCATCTGCTCGTCTGTGTGCGTGTGTGAGTGCGTGTGTGTGTTTGTGTGTGAGAGAGAGTGTGTGTGCGTGAGTGTGTGTAGGTAAGTGTGTGTGTGTGTGCGTGTGTGTGCGTGTGTGCGTGTGTGTGTGTGTGAGTGTGTGTGAGTGTGTGTTCGGAATGGATGTGTCTTGTATTCCCGCGATGGTTTAGTTGAAGACGCGTCTGACCGCATGATTGAACAATTTCCCGGCAGCCAATCACAGTTTGCAATTCGACGTCTTATGTAAATTGCACATCGACGATTTCTCGATCGTTTACAGAACGAGCAAGAGAAGAAGAAGGTGGAGGATGAGGAGGAGTAGGAGGAAGCAGAGGGGAATAAAGAGAGGAGGTGGAGGAGGAAGAGGAGGAGCAGGAGGAAGCAGAGGGGAATAAAGAGAGGAGGTGGAGGAGGAGGAGTAGAAGGAGAAGGAATGAGAGGGCAAGAAAAAGAGGAGAAAGAAAGGATAATTAGGGTGGAAGAGAACTAAAGGAGCAGAAGGAAGAGGCATAAGAGATGGTGGAGGAGGAGGAGGAGGAGGAAGAGGAGGAGGAGGAGGAGGAAGAAGAAGAGAAAGAAAAGGAGGAGCGAGGTAAGTGAGCGGAGTGAAAGTGGTTGGAGGAGTGAAAGACGAAAAGGACATGCGGTATGATATGAGAATCAATAATGACAACCTGTTTCTTTTTGCAGAACCTTGCGCACTGGGATCGGCTATGAAACATTCACCCTACTTGAGGCGCTTTTATAAATGATTAAATAGAATACAATGCATGCTGCTGCTAGTTTTGTGCGTGTCTTCCATCGATTTTATTGTTTATACCATTTCTCACCCTGTCGATTGCAAAGTTCGTGTTTTGCATTCGGTGTTGATTGTTTAAGGCACGTCGCATATGTGCAATACAGAATGTGTTAGATTACATCATTAAATTTAAATGTCTTAGATTAAATCATGTTTGATTAAATCATGTTTGATTAAATCATGTTTGATTAAATCATGTTTGATTAATTCATGTTTGATTAAATCATGTTTGATTAAATCATGTTTGATTAAATCATGTTTGATTAAATCATGTTTGATTAAATCATGTTTGATTAAATCATGTTTGATTAAATCATGTTTGATTGAATCATGTTTGATTAAATCATGTTTGATTAAATCATGTTTGATTAAATCATGTTTGATTAAATCATGTTTGATTAAATCATGTTTGATTAAATCATGTTTGATTAAATCATAGTTTAATGTACGTCGTATAATTATGAGCAATACATGATGTGTTAGATTAAATCATTAGATTAAATGTCTTAGATTAAATCATGTTTGATTAAATCATGTTTGATTAAATCATGTTTGATTAAATCATGTTTGATTAATTCATGTTTGATTAAATCATGTTTGATTAAATCATGTTTGATTAAATCATGTTTGATTAAATCATGTTTGATTAAATCATGTTTGATTAAATCATGTTTGATTAATTCATGTTTGATTAAATCATGTTTGATTAAATCATGTTTGATTAAATCATGTTTGATTAAATCATGTTTGATTAAATCAAGTTTGATTAAATCATGTTTGATTAAATCATGTTTGATTAAATCATGTTTGATTAAATCATGTTTGATTAAATCATGTTTGATTAAATCATGTTTGATTAAATCATGTTTGATTAAATCATGTTTGATTAAATCATGTTTGATTAAATCATAGTTTAATGTACGTCGTATAATTATGAGCAATACATGATGTGTTAGATTAAATCATTAGATTAAATGTCTTAGATTAAATCATGTTTGATTAAATCATGTTTGATTAAATCATGTTTGATTAAATCATGTTTGATTAATTCATGTTTGATTAAATCATGTTTGATTAAATCATGTTTGATTAAATCATGTTTGATTAAATCATGTTTGATTAAATCATGTTTGATTAAATCATGTTTGATTAAATCATGTTTGATTAAATCATGTTTGATTAAATCATGTTTGATTAAATCATGTTTGATTAAATCATGTTTGATTAAATCATGTTTGATTAAATCATAGTTTAATGTACGTCGTATAATTATGAGCAATACATGATGTGTTAGATTAAATCATTAGATTAAATGTCTTAGATTAAATCATGTTTGATTAAATCATGTTTGATTAAATCATGTTTGATTAAATCATGTTTGATTAAATCATGTTTGATTAAATCATGTTTGATTAAATCATGTTTGATTAAATCATGTTGATTAAATCATGTTTGATTAAATCATAGTTTAATGTACGTCGTATAATTATGAGCAATACATGATGTGTTAGATTAAATCATTAGATTAAATGTCTTAGATTAAATCATGTTTGATTAAATCATGTTTGATTAAATCATGTTTGATTAAATCATGTTTGATTAAATCATGTTTGATTAAATCATGTTTGAATAAATCATGTTTGATTAAATCATGTTTGATTAAATCATGTTTGATTAAATCATGTTTGATTAAATCATGTTTGATTAAATCATGTTTGATTAAATCATAGTTTAATGTACGTCGTATAATTATGAGCAATACATGATGTGTTAGATTAAATCATTAGATTAAATGTCTTAGATTAAATCATGTTTGATTAAATCATGTTTGATTAAATCATGTTTGATTAAATCATGTTTGATTAAATCATGTTTGATTAAATCATGTTTGATTAAATCATGTTTGATTAAATCATGTTTGATTAAATCATGTTTGATTAAATCATGTTTGATTAAATCATGTTGATTAAATCATGTTTGATTAAATCATAGTTTAATGTACGTCGTATAATTATGAGCAATACATGATGTGTTAGATTAAATCATTAGATTAAATGTCTTAGATTAAATCATGTTTGATTAAATCATGTTTGATTAAATCATGTTTGATTAAATCATGTTTGATTAAATCATGTTTGATTAAATCATGTTTGATTAAATCATGTTTGATTAAATCATGTTTGATTAAATCATGTTTGATTAAATCATGTTTGATTAAATCATGTTTGATTAAATCATGTTTGATTAAATCATAGTTTAATGTACGTCGTATAATTATGAGCAATACATGATGTGTTAGATTAAATCATTAGATTAAATGTCTTAGATTAAATCATGTTTGATTAAATCATGTTTGATTAAATCATGTTTGATTAAATCATGTTTGATTAAATCATGTTTGATTAAATCATGTTTGATTAAATCATGTTTGATTAAATCATGTTGATTAAATCATGTTTGATTAAATCATAGTTTAATGTACGTCGTATAATTATGAGCAATACATGATGTGTTAGATTAAATCATTAGATTAAATGTCTTAGATTAAATCATGTTTGATTAAATCATGTTTGATTAAATCATGTTTGATTAAATCATGTTTGATTAAATCATGTTTGATTAAATCATGTTTGATTAAATCATGTTTGATTAAATCATGTTTGATTAAATCATGTTTGATTAAATCATGTTTGATTAAATCATGTTTGATTAAATCATGTTTGATTAAATCATGTTGATTAAATCATGTTTGATTAAATCATAGTTTAATGTACGTCGTATAATTATGAGCAATACATGATGTGTTAGATTAAATCATTAGATTAAATGTCTTAGATTAAATCATGTTATTTTACTTCTTGGTTCAGTTCTTAGTTAAGATATATATTTGCCTACAATTATCTCCCAGTCCGGGAAATTATTTGATTTTTTCTTTTATTAGGGTCCAGTTGTGTGACCCCTTAGGTCCCATTTGTTGTTGCCCTATTTGGGTAGATTTATTAGCACAACTTGCACTTAAATTCGATGGATACAGCAATAGCGCCTACAAATAGAGATTGCCAATCCATGGCACACCTTCCTCTGCACTCTAGGGATGATTCTTGTACACTCTGTGTGGGAGAAGTATGCCTATGTGCCACCTGCATTAACAGGGAGCTCCCCTTTTATTATTATGACGATGAAGGATTTAACGACCTGAATGGGTCCCATCCTTTACTCTGCACATCTACTGCACCATGCCTAAATTTGATTGTTAACGAATTTGAAAATCGCCCTTTATTAAACTGTCCTGACCTTGACCCTGATAGTAACTACTTTAACAACATAACATATGAAAGTGCATATAGTGCTCCACACTCTCTGCAACCAAATTTCTCCATTTCTCCCCATTCTCTAACAGTGATGCATGTTAATTGTCGAAGTTTATTACCAAAATTATCTGAAATTAGAGACCTCCTAGATATTCTGCCAGTGTCCATCTTGGGACTCTCTGAAACTTGGTTAGATGAAAATCAAGTTGACTTGATCAATATACCTGGTTACAAATTTATCCACAAATCAAGAGGTACTTCAAAGGGGGGCGGAGGGGTGGGCTTCCTGATTAAAGATGGAATTTCTTACGAAATTATTGAAGATTCAGTTCAGGGCTCCATGACCTCGCCCCAAACCTTTGAAAGATAGGGGAGACCGGGGCTATATGTTACAGGGGTTACATGTTACAACGATCATATATATGGTGTTTACCTATCTGTAGTGTATATCTATGTTCCAGCGCATGCGCCGAGTTGTCCTTCAGGTATAGTGGCGGAGCTGTTGATTTATTTGACAGCGTGACCAATTTAGGGTAAAAAAACGTTTTTTCAGCTGATATTTTTTTCAATGGTAAGTGCGCACTTTTGTAATTTCTGCGGCCAGTTTTAGTACTTCGGTGGTCATATTCGGCGTGTTGGTGGCTTAGTGATATGTGTTTATAAACAGAATATTACTATCGATGTAGCTTGACAGCTGTATGTGTGAAAAAGTTTTGTTTCCGAAGATGTGCCTAGGGGCTATATGTTACATATGCCTGGGGGCTATTTGTTACATATGTAACTAATAGGGGGCTAAATGTTACATACGTAAGATATAGCCGCTAGGCTATATGTCATGTGTGCAATCTATGTGTATTATTACACATAAAATTTATGTGTAGTTGCGTTTAATGTATGAATGCATGCATGTGTGCTATTTAATAGCATACATGCATGCATTCATACATTAAGCACAATAACAGATACACGATTACATACATACATGGACATAATACATAATACACATATACATAATTACACAGATACACAATTATGCAGATATACAATTACATACCTGCCTATATATACATACATGCATAAATACAAATATGAATGCAAACATACATGCATACATACAATGTATATACATGCATGCACTCATACGTATGTACGTACGTACATACGTACATACATACATGCATACATACATACATACATACATACATACATACATACATACATACATACATACGTACGTACGTACGTACGTACGTACGTACGTACGTACAAAATACATACATATATGCAATTGCACTGATGGAAACGATTATTCTGTAGCCTATGCCACAACTGTTATAACTCTGACTATAGGCCTAAGGCTAAGTAGACCCATTTAACTGATTTCTGATTTAACTAGTAGTTCAGTTTATTTTTGTCAGTGATGTTCCTGTTTAATAATCACTACATTTACTGTAAAAATGTCAATTCTACCTGTGTAACATTGCAACCCCGGGGAATGTAACATGTAACCCCACTATCGGGGTTATTGGTTACATTCCAGTCGCTTGCCTAAAACCAATATTGCAAAAAATTCATTAACTATCAACACAATCTACTGTGACCAATTTTTGTGCAACATATTGAAGTACTAAACCCCCTTGGTCTTAGGAAAACTGAGGTGCTGAGGAACAGCCAAATTACAAAAAAGTGAAAATTGTAACATATAACCCCGGTCTCCCCTACTTCCTGAAAATTCACCTAAAAGTAGGGTTCATTACAACGGGAATTATCTACAGGCCGCCCGGCCATAACCTTGACGATTTTGTGGAAGATTTAGATTGCTTGATAACTAAACTCTATAAAAAATCTAAGGATCTGCTTTTGATGGGGGACTTCAATGTGGACTTGTTAAAAATCGCTGAACATAAAAGTACTGCACTATTCTACAGTTGTATGACCTCCCATCATCTGTTACCTGCCATCACCAGACCAACGAGAATTACTTGTAATACTTCCACACTTATAGATAACATATTTACTAACACATGGCCAAGACTAACTAAGTCATTTATCCTAGCCACTGATATCTCTGACCATCTGCCTATCCTAGCTCAGTTTGATTATGGTCCTCTGCCTTACAACAAACCTCCTGTTGGTACTCATCGTCTAATCACGGGGCCTAAAAAAGCTGCTTTTAACGAAGCCCTTGCCCTAATTGACTGGTCCCCCGTCTTGGAAGCCTGTGCCAACCAGGATGTTAATGGGGCGTATGATTCTTTCCAATCCAAATACACGGAGACCTACGATGAATTTTTTCCTCTCACCCAAAATAATTGTGGACGAAATTCCACCCCAATTAAACCTTGGATGACAAAGGGTCTCCTCAAATCCTGTAGAAAAAAATCTGCATTATATCTAAAGTATATAAAAAAACCTAATGATAGTAATAAGCTGAAGTTTGTTTCTTATAGAAACAAATTTAAATCCTTGAGAATTCTAGCTGAAAAAAATTATTATGCCTCAGAATTTTGTAAGCATAGCAATAACTTGAAGAAAACTTGGAGCCTGCTGCGAACTCTTATGGGGACGAATGATAGTCTTGATAAAAATGTCTTATCGCTAACAGTCGATGGGGTGAAGATTTCTGATCCTAGATCTGTTGCTAATAAATTTAATGCCTACTTTACGGAGATAGCCCAGTCACTTGCTTCTAAAATCCCTGCTACCATGACTTCGTTTGATAAATTCATGCCCTCGCCACATATCGAATCTTTTGGACTCAGCGAAACCTCTCCCGAGGAAGTTATCCGTCTTGGGCACTCCATTAACTGTTCACACGGCAAAGGAGTTGATGACATTGATCCCAGCATTGCACTTCTATCCCTGCCCTCTATTGCTCACCTCTTATCTGATTTAATTAACTGTTCTTTTAGCACCGGGGTATTTCCTCAATCATTAAAAATCGCTAAAGTGGTTCCAGTTTATAAAAAAGGGACTAAAGATGATGTTACAAATTACAGACCCATTTCAGTACTACCATTTTTCTCTAAATTTTTTGAAAAAGCCATGTATGAACGTCTCGATAATTTCTTTTCTAAAGGTAATGTCCTCTTCCCTTCTCAGCATGGATTCCAATCTGGACACTCTACCTACATGCCCCTGATGAGTATGCAGGACAAAATTTCCAATGCAATTGAAAATAACCAGTATGCAATAGGAATCTTTTTTGACCTGGCAAAGGCCTTCGACACCGTCAATCATAATATCCTACTACAAAAATTAAGCATTTATGGGATCCGGGGTACCCAATTAAGTTGGTTCTCTAGTTATTTTACTGCCCGATCTCAATTGGTCTCCTGCAATGGCACTTTATCTAATCTACGGGAAATTAACTTTGGAGTCCCCCAAGGATCTATTCTCGGTCCCTTATTGTTTCTAATCTACGTCAATGATCTTCCTAATGCATCCCCTCTGTTGTACTTTATACTCTTTGCTGATGACACTAATGTATTCTACTCTAACTCATCGCTTGATGCTCTAATTCTCGACGTTAACTCTGAATTGATAAACATAGCTGAATGGTTCCATGTAAATAAACTGTCCTTAAATCTTGACAAAACCAATTACATAATCTTTAAATCTCATAGAAAGAATTGTCCAACAGGAAATCTGAGGGTATGCATTGAAGGGGTCCCGCTCACTCAGGTTATATCTACTAAATTCTTAGGAGTGTATATTGATCAACACCTAACCTGGAAAGATCACATAAAAATTGTATCTAATAAAATCGCTAAAAACCTTGGAATATTATCTCGTACCTCCCAGCTTGTACCTCCTCATATTCGTCTCACATTATATTATTCACTCATTTACCCTTACCTCACATACTGCAATATAATTTGGGCCTCTACCTATAAATCTAGTATACTGAATTTACTCAAGCTCCAAAAACGAGCAATTCGATATATAGGATACTTGCCCTATGGGACTTCGACCAAATCTAAATTCCGGGAATTTAACCTTCTCAATGTTTATCAAATTAGGCATGTGCAGATAGGCGAGTTTATGTTTAAATATTTTCATGGATTATTACCCTCTGTGTTTAATAATTTTTTCCTCTCTACTACTGAGGTACATTCATATCATACCAGACAGGCCAACTCTTACCATCTACCTTACGCCCACACCAATATCCGTCGCTTCTCTGTTAAATACAATGGGGCTCAAACATGGAATGAAATTCCGCTTTCCATCAGACTACAACCTAGTCTTAGTCTCTTTAAGCTAAGATTGAGAGCCCTGATACTCGATAAAAGCCAATGAATTATCTTAACACACCTTGGGTATTCATTGTTGCTAGCCACCTAGTCGTTAAATAGTTTAACTATTAAATTACCTTCCTTCACTCTTTTTGAATTAATTTGGTAATGACCTAGGTTATATCCAATTTCAACCTATTGTGCAATTATCCCGACCATTCAGTAAATTTTCTGCCTAAAATTTTTTCTTCTAGGCGCTATGACCTTCGAATGTGTAACCGTGCTATTAGTTAAGGTGTTTAATGTTTAGTTAAGGTTTTTCAGAACATTTTCTTTTTTAATGTTGTTTATATTGAGACCACTTTATGGCAACCTAATGGCCTTCCTCATCATGGTATTTCCGCCCAGGGGGCCCACCTAGCGGGGTTGCAAGACCCCTTCCGAGTCCCCTGTGCAACCAATTGTAAACTATCAGCATCATTATTTAAGCACTGTTTTATTTTATTGTGTTAACTTTGTTTATATGATGTTGCATCTGATTTATTTTAAATTTGCTTTGCTTTGGTTGCCAAATAAATTGATTGATTGATTGAATTGATTGAATTGATTGATTGATGTTTGATTAACCCTCGGGCTACCAAGCTTTTTTTGTAACACTGACTACCAAGGGGGGGGGTGGTTACCACCACCCCCCTGGATTTTGGGTTTGGTTTGAGATATCATAACTTGCAATACACCATTTGATTCAGCATTCATTTCTGCACAAAATGGTATATTTAGGTTCAGAAAATATGAATGCCCCTCGAAATTATGAATATTTTACCATGGGTACCCGTCGATTCCACAAATTGTATACTTACGCATAAGGAATATATTAGATTCTGTGAGTTTTATACATGATTTATATATAAAAAGTAGTTTACATATAATAAAGTCCAATATTCAACTATAAAAACTAGTAATAAGTCTGTTTTATGTTCAATCAAAACAAAAAAACACGTTTTAGCCGCTGAAAAACGTTTACGCAGACATATCGGCTTGCGTTGTAAAAAAACCCAACATTTTCACACATTTTAATTTATTTTGAGCACTTCCGGTCATCAAAAGACAACTTATTTAGTATCAGAAAATAGCCCTAAATGCCCTCTACAGAATGGCATAATTTATTTCTATTAAAAAATAAATTATGGATAAATTATAATAGCAAAAACATGGCAATTTTATGAAAATAAAACACCTTTATATATATTTCAATTTATTTTGAGCACTTCCGGTTGTCAAAAGACAACTCAGTGAGCATGGAAATGTAGCCCCACATTCCCTCTATAGAATGGTATAATTTGAGTCTCTTAATATTAAGGGGCGGAAAAGTTACAGACGATATTCTAGGGGGGGGTGGTATCCACCCCCTTGGTACCTTGGGTATATCGGGTGTAACTTTTGAACGGTAGGGGGCATCATCAAAACGTTTAGCTCAAAATGTGTCCCAATGAACCCTCTACAGCTACTAATTTTTTCAAAATTTTATTCCAGACGGAACGCGTTTTATTTGCGAAAAACCTAGGGGGGGGGGTGGCAACCACCCCCCCTTGGTAGCCCGAGGGTTAAATCATGTTTGATTAAATCATGTTTGATTAAATCATGTTTGATTAAATCATGTTTGATTAAATCATGTTTGATTAAATCATGTTGATTAAATCATGTTTGATTAAATCATAGTTTAATGTACGTCGTATAATTATGAGCAATACATGATGTGTTAGATTAAATCATTAGTAAGTAAGTAAGTAAGTATATACTTTAATGGACCGCCTGCAAACGCACTGCGGGAACATCAATCAGTTATGAACAACAATGAATATATATAGTGAATATATTTATATATATATATTAGGGTGACAATTTCCAACATGGGGAAAATTTTTTTTTTACATTTTTAAAGTCTCACACCTCAAAAGTGTTCTCTATAATATCAGTACTACAGGTGAAAATTTTTAAGGAAATTTGAAAACGTTTAGAGCTGGCCCAATGACCTTGAACTTTCAATAGATAGGCGTGCAAACAATGTTGAATATGTAATGTGCTAACTATTGTTTTGCTCCACCAATTACATCTCTAATGCTTATTGCAATGTTTGTTTGTATGTGCACATGTTATAACGCCCCTTCAAGCTGTCTACTCAGAGGCGCTCCCGACTGCAGAGCGGACACTGTATCGGAGTTTCACGCCGAATCGCTGAGCAATTGCGAGTGAAGGACTTGTCTATAAGGTCCTTACGTGGCGACTTGAGATGACTGCAAGGTGACGAACATACCCACTACAACCACCGCCATGGGCGGAGTTTATCAGGGGCTAGGTGGGCTAAGCCCCCCCCCCCCAAGAAGACCCAGATTCATTTTTTACCGTACAAATGGTTTCTTTTCTCTGGCTTAGCCCCTCCCCTAAGAAGGTTTTAGCCCCTCTAAGAATGGAAACCAAACTCCGCCCAAGACCACCGCGCCCCAATGTTCTCTGTAATCACTCATGGCATGCTTAGGGTATAGTTTAAGTTATTATTTAATTAAAAACCAATAGGTCAATTTGAAAATTGTACAAGAAAGTCTGGTGGGCAATTAGTTATGTTAAATTGACTTGTGCGCCTGCTGAAAAGAAGTTAAGAAGATCCAATGTCATTTTGAGTGCATGACATTGTGTCATTGCAGCATTCAACAGGACTAAAATTAGTGGCATACATGCGGCACACATTCTAGCAGCCAAAGGACAATCAATGGGCCGAGATACTGCTGAAATTGCTATCAATCAGAATTCCATTAGACAGTCTCATCATGAGACTTTTGTCAAAGAAATCTGTGCATCGTTAGGGCTTGAAGTTCCGCATAAAGTTCATTGAGATGACAGGTTGTTGAAGCCTTTTACGTCGTATAGGAACGCTGGCCTACTGTGCTCTTACCAGATTGAGATGAAAGAACAACGAAATCTTAAAGGGAAGCACAAGCTTCAGCCGTTTAACTTGCTTGAAGAGCGGAATTTAGCTGGCCGCATACGATCTATATTTTTCACACAACTTCTATCATCTACACTGTAACAGCAATGCTGGTCTTCAATCAAGAGCATGTGCTCTTCTGAAACACGAGTCTCAGAAACGGTAAATCTCCTCAGCTTGGTTATAGTGGGGATAGTCTTCAATTATACTCTGATGACAAACTCTCGCAGACCTACGAAAACACTGTTTGAGAGATTTGGTATTTGTTCTTCAGGTAGATCTCAAGGCATTGGCACACAAGCCAATGTCCAATGTCAGCTCCCTGGAATGACTTGCAACTGTTGAAGCAGCCCGTTGCTCACAAGGCAGTAATTGAGACCGCCGCTATAGCAGAAATACACATCTTTTCGACCCATTTGAGGAACATGAGTGAAATGTTGGTTCACCTGGTGTTGATTGATTCGGCTGTTTCAGATGACAGCGAGATTGCAATACGGTAGTAAAACGTCCTGGATACGATGAACCTCTTCGACATATCAAAGTTTATGTGCAGCAAGTAGCCTACCACTATATAAGAGCTGATTTTTTAAAACTAAAAACACTAAGAAACTCTTCATTCCATTAGTCTGCACTAGATATTCTTGTAAACTTCCTACAACTACATGATCTACATCCAAGCAGATAGGGAGATAAAAGAAATCGTTCTCTTGGCTCGTCACTGAGCTGTTGGCCTGAATGTCGTAAATGATGCAGCTGAACGTGGTATCACACTGATTCATTCATTCCATGAAGTATACTTACAAAATAAGAAGAACCAAGCAATACCTATACTCTAAGAGCTTATGAAACACAGGAGGTAATATCCAGACTAAAAAAATAAGCAGTCATAGATGGACTTGATAAACAGTACTGGAATCAAATACCGATAGATGTGTATTTGCACTGTGTTTAACACAGACCATTAGGTCAAACTTCTGATGCGTTGGG
>OX457040.1:326109-338609 GCA_949752735.1 Lumbricus terrestris | reverse complement strand
CCATCAACAGCCCTGCCTCGCATCATCATCGTCATATCCATAGAAGTGTATTATATATTATGATGAATATATCACTCTCTCTAGTGCTAATGTTATACGTGTAATCCATGATCTCAATGGTCATATCCCACCGATGAGGTCGTCAGCTCTGTATCCGATAGAGGAGCTTTGCCACAACTACTCGTCTTCCATTTTCGAATAGTCTGCCTTGAAGATCTGAAGTGTATGACTAATCAGTCAGTCGCTATCATCCTTTGCTGTTTCTTGTTTGTCGACGGTTGGATCATTCTGCGTATAATACTCGAGAGTGAAACTACTGTCGAGTTTTTCATAGAACTGCGATGGATTTTTGTCACACATAATTATGTCATCACCACCCGCACCCACCCCTCCCACCCCACCCCACCAGCCCCAACCCCCACCCTCACATACTGACGTAGAGCAGAAGAGCACCCGACCCTGGACAAGAGGAGAGATGGGTGAAGAAAATAATCATCTTCATTCGCAAGACGACATTATCTCAATCCACAAATCTCATCTTCCTTCTCCCACTTTCCTCTTCCATCTCTTTCTCCCATTTCTCATCCCTCTAATCTCATAGGTCTATATATATACACATATATATATACATATATATATACATATATATACAATATATCCCATGATGATGTCGTCGTCGTCGTCGTCTTATTTGCGTCAAACGCGAACGCAATCAATCACTTCGCGACGAACATCTTTCAAATTCAATTCTACTGCAACTGTCGACTTCTCCACTCATCTACTTCTCCGTCCAATTCTCCCTCCAATTCTCCGTCCAATTCTCCCTCTAATTCTCCTTCCAATTCTCCCTCCATTTCTCCCTTCATTTCTCCCTCCAATTCTCCTTCCAATTCTCCTTCCAATTCTCCTTCCAATTCTCTCTCCAATTCTCCTCCTTCTTCTCCTCTCATTGCCCTTCCATTTCTCCTTCCACTTCTCTTCCTTTTCTCCTCCTTCTTTCCCTCCTATAATCTTATTCTTTCTCTGCCGACATGTTTGTCGAACCGGGTTTTCTTGGCGTCTAATAACGGAGACGACAAATCGCCCGGAAAACAATGAATTCCTAATGACAACGACGACGACGATGACGACGACGATGACGACGACGACGACGACGACGACGATGACGACGACGACTATGACGATGACGCGTTGAGGCCGCCGTCTTCTCAGCCAAAACCATCACCGTCGCTCTCTCGCTGACCAACGACCGACCGACCGACGGACCGCTCATCCGCTGGACCGACCCCTCGTCCAACGGACCCTTCGACCACCGACCGACCCCTCACCGTCTTTGCAACCGAGGTCCACTTACCTTCCTCCTTCCATTCCTCACACCTTTCCCCTCTGAAAAAATCATCATCATCATCATCATCATCATCATCATCATCATCATCATCATCATCATCATCATCATCATCATCATCATCATCGTCATCGTCATCGTCATCGTCGTCGTCGTCGTCGTCGTCGTCATCACCATCATGTGGTCATTTAGTCAATTGGTCAGTTCGTCATCTGGCCAGTTGGTCATTTGGTCTGTTCGTCATCTGGCCAGTTGGTCAATTCGTCAGTTGAGAATTTGGTCGGTTGGTCGTTCGGTATTTTCTCATTTGGCCCGTTTATCAGTTTGTTAGTTGATCATTTGGTTAATTGGTTTTTTGGTCAGTAAGTCATTTGGTCTGTTGGTCATTTCCTCATTTGATCATTTGGTCGCTTGGTCAGTTGTTCAGTAGGTCATTTTGTCGTTTGGTCAGTTGTTCAGTAGGTCATTTGGTCATTTGGTCGTTTGGTCATTTGGTCAGTATATAGGTCATTTGGTCAGCGCCAGATTAATCGAATCATGGCGTATATCTCGCCTCTAAGATTGAAAAACCCCGATTCCTATGTTACTCAATTTGAACGCTTCATAACTTTCCCACGGTCATCAGACTCTAAACCTGAGCATCAAAGGCGTCTTATTCTGTCGACGTCGCATCCACTTCCGTCGCAGTTTCCACTTCCGATCTTCTAATAAAATGGCGACGAAAAACGGCGCCAATAAAGTGACAATTAAGACGCCATATTGATGACAATATGAGACGACGGATGTTCGATGTTTAGCACCACCACCACCACCACCACCACCACCACCACCACAACCACCACCGCCACCACCACCACCACCACCGCCACCACCACCACCACAACAACCACCACAACCACCACCACCGCCACCGCCACAACAACCATTACCAACACTACCACCAAGGAATGAATGGCGGAAGGAAGGAAGGAAAGAAGGAAGGAAGTAAAAATAAAGAAGGAAGGAAGAAAATAAGGTAGGAAGGCAATAGGAAGCGTAGGTGAGAACCTATAGGGAGTATGGAGGGAGGCAGAGGCGGTGTTTGTGATGGATGGACGGAGTAGAGCTTGCGTTAAGAAGGTGTGTTTGGTGATGGTGTTATCTATGAATAATTCACTTCTTCACATTTCTACAACAACTAATGATGAGCCGCAACGACTAATGATGAGTCGCAACGACTAATGATGAGTAGCAACGACTAATGATGAGCCGCAACGACTAATGATGAGCCGCAACGACTAATGATGAGTCGCAACGACTAATGATGAGTCGCAACGACTAATGATGAGTCGCAACGACTAATGATGAGTAGCAACGACTAATGATGAGTCGCAACGACTAATAATGATGAGTCGCGACGACTAATGATGAGCGGCAACGACCAATGATGAGTCGCAACGACTAATGATGAGTCGCAACGACTATTGATGAGTCGCAACGACTAATGATGAGCGGCAACGACCAATGATGAGTCGCAACGACTAATGATGAGTCGCAACGACTAATGATGAGTCGCAACGACTAATGATGAGTCGCAACGACTAATGATGAGTCGCAACGACTAATGATGAGTCGCAACGACTAATGATGAGTCGCAACGACCAATGATGAGTCGCAACGACTAATGATGAGCCGCAACGACTAATGATGAGTCGCAACGACTATTGATGAGTCGCAACGACTAATGATGAGTCGCAACGACTAATGATGAGTCGCAACGACTAATGATGAGTAGCAACGACTAATGATGAGTCGCAACGACTAATGATGAGCGGCAACGACCAATGATGAGTCGCAACGCCTAATGATGAGTCGCAACGACTAATGATGAGCCGCAACGACTAATGATGAGTCGCAACGACTATTGATGAGTCGCAACGACTAATGATGAGTCGCAACGACTAATGATGAGTCGCAATGACTAATGATGAGCCGCAACGACTAATGATGAGTCGCAACGACTATTGATGAGTCGCAACGACTAATGATGAGTCGCAACGACTAATGATGAGTCGCAACGACTATTGATGAGTCGCAACGACTAATGATGAGTCGCAACGACTAATGATGAGTCGCAACGACTAATGATGAGTCGCAACGACTAATGATGAGTCGCAACGACTAATGATGAGTCGCAACGACTATTGATGAGTCGCAACGACTAATGATGAGTCGCAACGACTATTGATGAGTCGCAAGACTATTGATGAGTCGCAAGGACTAATGATGAGTCGCAACGACTAATGATGAGTCGCAACGACTAATGATGAGTCGCAACGACTAATGATGAGTCGCAACGACTAATGATGAGTCGCAACGACTAATGATGAGCCGCAACGACTAATGATGAGCCGCAACGACTAATGATGAGCCGCAACGACTAATGATGAGTCGCAACGACTAATGATGAGTCGCAACGACTAATGATGAGCCGCAACGACTAATGATGAGTTGCAACGACCAATGATGAGCGGTAACGACTAATGATGAGCCGCAACGACTAATGATGAGTCGCAACGACTAATGATGAGCCGCAACGACTAATGATGAGTCGCAACGACTAATGATGAGTTGTTCAGTTGAATGAAGAAATCAACGGACGACCGAAGAGCGGCGGCTATCTATTATTAAATCCACCACTCTCTTTTAGTCTATCTCTCCCTGTTTGTCTCTCTGTGTCTGAGTCTGTGTGTTTGTGTCTGTCTGTCTTTCTCTTTGAGAAAAATCGCACGGGCTGCAATAACATTATGCTCAAACCGTGACCTTGTTCTCTTAACAGTTTACCATGGAGATCGTGGTTAATGGTGTTGACTTGAAGTGTTCTTTTTCGGTGCTGTTTATTCTTTTGCGCAACGTCACTCGTCCTGCAGAGGTTGGTGCAACACTTTCAGCGTCGTCAGAAGGAGGCTGTTCGTTGTCATCAGCTGTGATAGATTTGCATATTCATGAGACATCACTTGTTAGGCAACGTCCTCTGATGACGTTGTTTATGGCTGAGTGACGTCAATCTGGTGTCGTGCTTTAGATGGATCCGGTTCAGCCACGAGAAGAATCAGAGCAGCGAGAAGAATCAGAGCAGCGAGAAGAATCAGAGCAGCGAGAAGAATCAGAGCAGCGAGAAGAATCAGAGCAGCGAGAAGAATCAGAGCAGCGAGAAGAATCAGAGCAGCGAGAATAGTGATTCATGCGAATAATATGATGACTGAGGTTGTGAGATGACGACGAGTTCCATGATCTGATGAATCCTCTGACGGGTTTTCCCTTCATCAAGGTCCGCCAGGGATGCCCTTGCGCATGGCCGACGACAACAACCACCAGAAGTACCCCTCCCCAGCGCCTAGATGTGCGCCACCAATGAACTTTGTTGATATATGTTACGAGGAAGAGGAGAGATAAAGAAAAGGAGGATCCATGGAAAGAGAGTTTCCGTTGTCCGTCCAGAGGAGAAATGGAGGAGAAATGGAAGAGAAATGGAGGAGAAATGGAAGAGAAATGGAAAGAGAAATGGAGGAGGAATGGAGGAGAAATGGAGGAGAAATGGAAGAGAAATGGAGGAGGAATGGAGGAGAAATGGAGGAGAAATGGAAGAGAAATGGAAAGAGAAATGGAGGAGAAATGGAGGAGAAATGGAAGAGAAATGGAAAGAGAAATGGAGGAGGAATGGAGGAGAAATGGAGGAGAAATGGAGGAGAAATGGAGGATGAATATAGGAGAAATGGAGGAGAAATGGAGGATGAATGTAGGAGAAATGGAGGAGAAATGGAGGATGAATGTAGGAGGAATGGGGGAGGAATGGAAACAGAAACAGAGACAGAGACATTCAGAAACAAGCAGAACCAGGAAGAGAGAGAGAAATAAAGAGATATAGACTGATAGGCAGACAGACAGACAGACAGACAGACAGAGACAGACAGACAGCGTCAAACAGCGACAAACAGAGCGAGGAAGAGAGAGAGAAATAGAGAGACAGAGAGCGACAGAGACAGAGAGACAGAGTTTGCTCTGCCATGTTGCATTCGTCGTCACGCCACCTATCGGAAGTAGTTCCCTGCTGCTACTGCTGCTGCCCTCTGCTGTCGCCGCCGCCGCTCAGCGTTCTATCGCTAGCCGGTGAGTAACCATGGCAACAGAAATAATAACCGAACGAGTTCTTCTGTAGCAGAGTCATCGCCAAGCATCGCAAGTAATTTGCTTAACCAAATCGGCTTTAAATAAATGGCGGCGGAAATGCGAGACAGCTGCAATATAGCCACGTCGTGTATAATAATAATACTGGAGTAGAGGAGACCTTACGATGCTTCGTCGCTCTGTCCTATTATAATTGCCTCGCACGCCTTTCTCCCATGACATCGCATGCAAACTGTATACAGTATTATACGAGAGACAGGAATTAGTTATTAGTCGTAATATCGGATGAGTGATTATTAGGTCCATTGTAACTAAGCTGTCATAATATTTTGACATGACATTTCGCACTAATTGTTTGGACGGACGATGGATAAATATTAATTAGCAGCGATGAGGTTGAACTTACAGACCGTCAGTCATGCGATAGCATTCAAAGGCTTCGATAATTGCAACGGACATATTGTGCTATGCATGTACAAGTACAAGTACAGTACATGTAGACTGTGCTGTGTGAGTTAATTGCGTGTATACGTCAAACTGTTCAACCAGTAATAGACTTGAAATGTCCAGTACGTAGGACCAGTTGGATTAAAGTTGAGCAGAAACCCCGCACAGCTGCAGCAGGTGTTGCATGAGTCGAATGTTTGGAAGGTAAACTGCAGGAGAGAGTTGCCGACCTCAGTTCTTGGACAACGAGAGCGATGGGCAACTACTAACTCCACCTCTCGCTATCTCCCCACAGGTCTTTCACTCAAAACTGAAAACATTGCTCTTTCAAAAATCCTATCCTGATTCTTCCTCTTCTCCTCACATCCTCGCCATTTCAACTCTAAACATCACCCACCTTAGCCGTTCATCTATCTGCCTGCCTGACTCTCCGGACTTGACCCGCTGCCTATCGGATTTTGGTTTGATTGAGCGCCTGTGAATAAGCTGGTTCCCGCGATTGGCTTTTGTGGGCGCTGTAGAAGTCTCGAGATTACGATTACAATTACGATTACTATATAGACAACTCTCAGTCTGTCTGTCTGTCTGTCTGTCTGTCTGTCTGTCTGTCTGTCTGTCTGTCTGTCTCTCTCTCTCTCTCTCTCTCTCTCTCTCTCTCTCTCTCTCTCTCTCTCTCTCTCTCTCTATCTATCTCTCTCTCTCTCTCTCTCTCTCTCTCTCTCTCTCTCTCTCTCTCTCTCTCTCTCAGTCTGTCTGTTTCTCTCCTGTTGCGTGGTGACAGAAGAGAACTTAGTCGGATGCGTGAGATCCAGTCGAAACCATGAAATCCTCAACGACAAACAACGTCACCGATAGACTTCAACGTATCGCGATTTGCTTTTATACTGTACAAAATAATAACCAGTTTGTTAACGCGGCTGAAGGGTTTGCTGGACTTTCATTCTCTGATCGACACGATGTAACTGCTGTTATCAGATTCATCAGATCTCTCTCTGTCTCACCCTTTCTTTCACCTTCTGTATCTCCCTGTCTCTTTCTGACGATCCGTCTCTTTCTGACTCTCCCTATCTCGTTCTTAATCTCCGTGTCTTTTTCTCACTCTGCCTGTTTCTTGCTGATAATATTCGTTTATTGACATTCAATCTGACAGACCGCAGAACGATCACAGGTACAAGCTACACGAAATACAGCCAGCTTCGCACGACACGCAGGTCGGCTACAACAGGCTCGGTAACTTAACACTAATGGCCTAAGTGCTGGAACGCTCCTGATTCGGCCAAGCCAGGAGTGGGAGGGGCGATCTTATTTTCAACAGACCCGAGGCAAACAACACAACAGAAAGCGCCACTGGCAGCTAACAGAAAATTCAAATAAATGTTTGCCCTGAGCGAGGCTTGAACCCGGGTCGCGATAATGACTCTCAGTTTATCGACGAGCGCTCTCTCCACTGAGCTACGGACCCCATGTCTCTCCCTCTGTCTCTTTCTCAATCTCCGTGTCTCTTTCTGACTCTCCCTGTCTCTCCCTGTTTCTTGCTGCCTTTCTCTGCCTCTCCCTGTCACTTTCTCACTCTAGTCGGATTGGTTCTGGAATACACTTTGCATGTACAATGTTGCACATGTAGGTTAACACCTTCATGCATACTCATTACGCCGCCGTAATAGACGTTACTAATTAGAATTGAATGCAAAAAATAATCGTTGCTCTTTGGTGGACGATTCTGTGCTTCTAGGAATAATTGCACATAATACATAATAATTTATGTATTATGAAGAATGTTTTTATACAGACCGCAGTTCACAGTTTTCTCATTTGGATTTCTCTTCTCGTCGTCTCCATGCTACGTGCGCTTCAGAAGCGCTGCACGATCAGCAGGCGCTTCCTTAATGGTCGTTTAATTCAGCCATTTGCATCATTACGATGCCATCACGTGATAGCTGGACATCGTGAATATTGAATCGAAATATCTCTCACGCTCACCCCACCCCACCCCACCCAACCCCACCTCTCTCTCTCTCTCTCTCTCTCTCTCTCTCTCTCTCTCTCTCTCTCTCTCTCTCTCTCTCTCTCTCTCTCTCCTCTCTCTCTCTCTCTCTCTCTCTCTCTGACGTCAGCTGGCGATTATTATTTGCCACATAAGCCAATTATTCTGTTGACAATGGATTTCTCATTTCGCATTCTTCCGCTGCCTTCCAGATGAGGCAACGGTCGAAAGAGATGATGATGATGGTGAATACTTAATCATCAACGGCATCAACGGCTGGAAGGAGATGATGTCCCAGTAATGGATGGAATGAAAGTGGTGGTGCTGGTGGCTATGGCGATGGTGGTAGTGGTCTGGTATTGCTGGTGTCTGCGGTGGTGATGGTAGTGGTGGTGGTCTGGTGGTGCGGTGTCTGTGGTGGTGATGGTATTGATGGTGATCTGGCGGTCTGGTGTCTGTGGTGGTGGTGGTGGTGGTGGTGGTGGTGGCGGCGGTTGTCTGGTGGTGGTGTTGTGGTGGTTATGAACACGACACCAGCGGTGGTGTGTCGGTCATTGTCATTCAGCATATAATAAGCGACTAATTGTTTGTGAATCGCAAACAATTTTCCAAGCGATAATGAAACCATTAACTATTCTTATGACATTATCCTTGTCAGCTGCAGTCAATTTGTTCGACGCAAATTCTACGCAGTCCATCTATTGGCACTTCGGCAGGTTTCAATTTTTAGACGTTTGTAACTAAGTCTTGGTGATTTTTTTCCAGAGTTGCCTGTAATTCAGGAAATCACCTATAGAGTCCACAAATTTGAAGCCTGTGCTGATTTTTATGGTGAGTTAAGAGCAGCTGATCTTTTTAGTATTAGGCCAAAAAGTAAACTTTTCCACAATTCAAAAGTTGAATGACTTACAACTGTCCAGGGTTGTTTGCTTTCCAGAATGCAATCTTAGGATGAATCGTATATATATATTATCTCCAAATGATCATAAAACATCTTTCATAAACTTCAACTATATCAATCAAACCCAAAGCCCTCTTTAATTTGTCCTTGATATCTCATCCAGTCTATAACCTTCGAAACCTTTGCCGTTTCAGACGACAAAAATTTAAACTGTTTATTATTCTGTTTTTTAAATAAAATACATGGCCGAAGACTTGGTCTAGAAGTTGGAAGGGACGAACGGGTGGCCGAAGACCGGTCGCCGAGGCGCGACGCGACATCTTGGTTGGTCGGACAGACGGCTGAGTCACCGACGAAAATTTTCCATTTTCACCGACGAAAATTTCTGAGGACCTTTTTTAGTCGCCAGGTCAAAATCTCCTGAAAGCATACCATTTTCCATGTCAAAAATTCTGAACGCTGATTACCTTATTTTTAGTGATTAACATTTTCCCCGTCAAAATAGCTGATATTAAAGTCTTTCTAGTATACATCTTTTAATATTACCACAATTAACCTATTAACCACTTAACATTTTTCAATGCTATTTACGAATATTTCTTTTATTGGATGTTGGGAGGAAAAAGAAATGACCACGGACGGTTCCCTTACCACAAACATAGGGGGAGCGTTCCCTCTGTCCCCCTTAGGTATCCGCCATGTTTAAATAATTTATCGAATGGAATCTCTATGCTTCTTTTGTGCATCTCTTTCAAAGACCACGAATGTCATTCTTCAAAATAACTGTCTGAGAATGTTTTCAAGGATGAAGGAAATTGCGAGAATTCAACAAGTTGACTGTCACTTCAAGGTCCACGAAAGGATTGGTCACCCGCAGCATATGAGCCGAGGTCATGCAACCGAAGTCGCCTATAAAACATTTTTTATTTTTCTAATGACATTTAACTTTCGAGACAAAACTGAGCTAGATTAAATTTTAGATAAGGATTCCAATCATTAGCAAATGAAATGTCGTGCCTTCACTTCTGCCATTTCATGTCATGCCATTCCATTTGACATTAACTTTGTGACGTAGGCCAAATAGGCGGCCTTATTTCGTAGACTCAATGGGTCTGCGAGCATGTACATTGTGCATATGGGGTGGAAAAATAAACATAATGTTGTATTTGCAGCTTAACGTCACTGTGTGGTAACAAAGACCATTGGCGACGCCCTCCTCCTTTATCCAGGCTTGGGACTGGCACTGGCAGAGTGCAACCCTGCAGTGGCGGAGTTATAAACATATAGAGGCAGGCGGATAGAGTAGGTCGGTGGTCGGATAGTCTGACAGGCAGGCAGAGACAGGGAAAACAAGGACTGGGCAAGTTAAGAAAATGGGGGGGATCATATACATCTCCAAGGTCAAAATAACGCGGAGGTTTTTGCTCTGCTTTCCATCTATCCACTTCAATCGACGTTCATCATCATCATATCCACTGCAGCCAACGACTCACATCAAGATGAAAAAATAAAATCTATTATTTATGTGTCATTCGTATCTTCCTCTTCTTCCGCCTCCTTCACATCCTCCTTTTCATTCTCCTCCTCTTCTTCCGCCTCCTTCACATCCTCCTTTTCATTCTCCTTCTCTTCTTCCGCCTCCTTCACATCCTCCTCTTCATTCTCCTCCTCTTCTTCCGCCTCCTTCACATCCTCCTTTTCATTCTCCTCCTCTTCTTCCGCCTCCTTCACATCCTCCTTTTCATTCTCCTCCTTTTCATTCTCCTTTGTCTCTTCGTCCCATTCGTTTCTCTCTCGTTTGTCTGACTCGCAGCAGCAGACTGGCAAACGGTGAGACTGGTCAACTGACCTTTAAACCAAGAGACAGACAGACAAACAAACAGATAGAGAGAGACAGACAGACAGACAGAGAGACGACTGACTCATCATCAACTGCAATGGATGACCGACCTGCGACATCTGAGGTCGTCAATGTTTTCATCATTTCAGCTTTGAAGATGTAGCAGACAAGATGCTCCGATGTGATGCTGCAGACAAAATGCTCGGCACTATATATATAAATATATATATATATACATAAAATTATTCATAGGTCTATAATTATATATATATTATATATGTATATCTATACTGTATATTATATTATATTATATAGGCTATCTTTCCATCCGTCGTATCTATGAGACGAAGCTGGTTTCTCTTCCAATCCCACGAATCTGCATTAAATGGTGACAGACGAACAGGTGTCATCAGACATCAGACATCAAACATCAGACATCAGACATCAGACATCAGACATCAGACATCAGTCATCAGACATCAGTCATCAGACATCAGACATCATCAGTCATCAGACATCAGACATCAGTCATCAGACATCAGACATCAGACATCAGACATCAGACATCAGACATCAGACATCAGACATCAGACATCAGACATCAGTCATCAGACATCAGACATCATCAGACATCACACATCAGACATCAGACATCAAACATCAGACATCAGACATCATCAGACATCACACATCAGACATCAGACATCAAACATCAGACATCAGACATCAGACATCAGACATCAGACATCAGACATCAGACATCAGTCATCAGACATCAGACATCAGACATCAGACATCAGACATCAGTCAACAGACATCAGACATCAGACATCAGTCATCAGACATCAGACATCAGACATAAGACATCAGACATCAGACATCAGTCAACAGACATCAGACATCAGACATCAGTCAACAGACATCAGACATCAGACATCAGTCATCAGACATCAGACATCAGACATCAGACATCAGACATCAGACATCAGACATCAGTCAACAGACATCAGACATCAGACATCAGTCATCAGACATCAGACATCAGACATCAGACATCAGTCATCAGACATCAGTCATCAGACATCATCAGTCATCAGACATCAGATATCAGACATCAGACATCAGACATCAGACATCAGACATCAGTCATCAGACATCAGTCATCAGACATCAGACATCATCAGTCATCAGACATCAGACATCAGACATCAGTCATCAGACATCAGACATAAGACATCAGACATCAGACATCAGACATCAGTCATCAGACATCAGTCATCAGACATCAGACATCAGACATCAGTCATCAGACATCAGTCATCAGACATCAGACATCAGTCATCAGACATCAGTCATCAGACATCATCAGTCATCAGACATCAGACATCAGACATCGGACATCAGACATCAGACATCAGACATCAGACATCAGTCATCAGACATCAGTCATCAGACATCAGACATCATCAGTCATCAGACATCAGTCATCAGACATCATCAGTCATCAGACATCAGACATCAGACATCAGACATCAGACATCAGACATCAGACATCAGACATCAGTCATCAGACATCAGTCATCAGACATCAGTCATCAGACATCAGACATCAGACATCAGACATCAGTCAACAGACATCAGACATCAGACATCAGTCATCAGACATCAGACATCAGACATCAGACATCAGACATCAGACATCAGACATCAGTCAACAGACATCAGACATCAGACATCAGTCAACAGACATCAGACATCAGACATCAGTCAATCAGACATCAGACATCAGACATCAGACATCAGACATCAGACATCA
>OX457040.1:315000-325909 GCA_949752735.1 Lumbricus terrestris | reverse complement strand
CCGTGAATTTTGAGGTGCGTAGGCCTACACGCTGCGGGCGACTTTTTTTGGGAGAAATTTTCTGACGACTTTTGTTAGTCGTCGAATTTTCTGACGTCCAAAAACGCAATTTTTCGCGATTTTCGACTATTTTCTGCTCAAAATTACATTACACATTGTCATGTGATGATGTGCTAGCAAATGCATAATTATTTCATGTTTAGGCTATATTACTGTCATTTGGGGGGGGGGGGGGGGGCGTGTTCAAACAACCAAAACACCTCCTAGTTATAGGCCTACGCTCAACTGAGTAATTCATTATAAATATCTAATTTCTTTATTAGTACACTGAAGGCTGGATAATATTCAATTTTGTGGAGAATGGTGTACCGGTAAGTTAAAAAATATTAATATACGCTCTTGTGGAAATGGCGCCCTCGTTATGGAAATGGCGCCCTCTAGAACTTGGCGCCCCATGCAACTGCCTGGTTTGCCTATGCCTTAGGTCGGCCCTGCCTCAGCTACTGCCCTTTCTTCATCATCGTCCCTACTAGACTATTTTATTTCAATCTGAATAAAGGGCAGGCTGTAATGTTTGTAGTCTCATCTCATTTTCATACTCAGCAAGGCCCACTCCAATTTCATACATTTCATTTCTTGCAACATCTTCACTGTCGAAATTGAGCGTCGAGTAGATCTATTTTAAACCTGTCTCCTAAAGCAAAGAGTACGGAATGTCGTTAAAAATCGAATTTTATTTGTCGAATTAAAATTTATGCAGTCCTTGAAATTGAATTATAGGCCAGCCTGAACAGGTGCAAAGAATCCATAATTATTTTAAATTCTTTCCATTAGCGAAAGTTTTGAGTTTCAAAGAATATAGTGTAAAAAAATAAATTCGTCGGTGCCGCGGCACCCCCCAAAGACTGCGGCGCCCTAGGCAACTGCCTACTTTGCCTATAGCTAAGGCCGGTCCTGGACTACTGGGTTATTTGTCATCGGTCTATGGCTGAATTAAGTGACATTTGTGTACCTTTGTAGCAGGCAGTTTTAATAACATGAAATGTTTTATGCTTGTCTGCTCTATTTCTTCACATCATAAGGTAGGAAAGCTGCGTTGCATTTATTCTTTGCAATTCTATGTTTTGTGTGTGGTACATTTGACTAAGTAGGAACTACGGTCAGGGCTGCTTTTAAGGATTTTTTAGAACTGTACAACTCCTTCTTTCCTTTTCCATCATCCATGGTAAATTACTTCCAATCGGAGGACAATGACCATTTTTGGCTAGTTTTAACTGTACAAAGTGCCTTTACAACTGCACAAATCCATTTAGAACTGCACATTTTGTGCACAACTGCTCGTTAAAAAAGCCCTGACTACGGTAGCTATTGATATGCTGCACATTGCATCTCTATAAGTTGGAATGCTATACTTTCAGCAATAGACGAGTGATTCAAATCCCTCCCAAGACAAAGATATATTAAAAAATATCTGCTTCAGTAGTGTTTGTAGTGTAATAGGCTTTAAAATGAGTAAAACAATTGTTCATTGTCAATTAGATGTTCCGAAAGTGAGGGCTCTTATAACTGGGCTAATAAAAGCAAAGCTGCTACTTACTATTTCCTGCTAATTGCTGCATTTTGTTTTGTTAGCTTTTGGAAATAACCCTTCTTCAGCTAATTTCACTGATTAATTTTTTAACTTAGAATTCTGATTGGTTATAGTTCGAAAAGGTTTGCCAGCCATAGGAACCGCTGACTACAGGTGGGCAGCTGGACGAAAACTCCTGGAAAAGTTCTCACTTACTGGTACTACTTGCTGAAATATATGTCATGGAATTTATTTTGTAAATGTTATTGATGGTAAGAGCTGCTGTTTAATAATGCTTGGTATTTTAAATACATTTAACAAATTTGATTTTAATAGATAATCATATTTTCTTTAGCATGCATTGCTGGTATGAGAAGGTAAACTTGCCACATGGTTTTACCTGTCAGCATGGGCGCCCGCACATAGGGGCAAGGGGGCACTTGCCCCCTGAAAAATTGAAACCTATTTTTCTAACTACTACTTTTGGGGTTTAAGAAATTTCTTCCCATTGAAATACTAATGTTACTAATGATACACTTCAGTGAAAGTCAGAAATTTAAGTATAGAAATCTTTCTAGAAATAAAAAAGCTCTTAATGTTCTGCATTGCATTTTTTCAGGCTCTTGCTGAAAATGGTAACAATGACTTTTAACCCTCCCGTGGGTGCCCATACAAATAGTATTCCTATCGATTATGGCCTGCTTGTCTGGAATCTCGCTGTAGGCTAATGCAATTTTTCACAACTACGCAAAAATTAATTATCAATAAATTACACTAATGTAAAAATTTGAAATTTATCAACAGCCCATTGAAATTAAGTAATGGAGATCTACATATTCACCAGCGTTATATATGGAATCAAGTCTGCTTTAAGTCAGGCTGCATTTTTACTTCTTTTAATCGTAATTTCTAAACTTCCAAAGTGCCACTCCAAAGTCAATTGTAGGGCACCAGCTTATTCAGAATAAGTATCGAGTCATCTTGCAGTTCAAAGAGCATCGAGCTTCCATGTTGCATGCTGCCAGCTAGTACAGAATTTAGGTAGGTCAAACTGTAGAGAAACTTGGATAATTGACTCTGGTTATCATGCCTCGAGATTTCTCCCAAAACCAAAGTCTCCTCTGTTCAAAAGAGTTGATACCCCACTCTTCTGATCCACGGTCTCCACCTTCCTAAACGACACTTGCATTAACATCTGACCCTCTGGATACAGGACTCGGACCTCTTGACTGCTCTTTGAACAGCCAGATGACTCGATGCTTATTCTGAATAAGCTGGTGCCCTACAATTGACTTTGGAGTGGCACTTTGGAAGTTTAGAAATTACGATTAAAAGAAGTAACTTGATGGAGCACTTGCCCCTTTAAAACGGATGTCCTGTTTTTCGTTCATTTATTTATTCATTCATTCATTATATAGCGCCCCTTCAAAAACCTACTTTTTAACGTTCTACTTTTGATTTTTAATAAATTTCTTCGCTCTAAGAAACAATTCATATTGAAAATGATAGGCCTACACCAAATGAACCTGAGAAATATGCATTAGGAAACCTCTTTAAAAAATACCCATAATTATTCTCACTTTCCAGCTTTGCAATTTTTAAGCTCTTGCGACTAGGAAATTTAACCGTGACCAACTTAAAAAATTTGCCCCCCCCTGCAAAAATTTCTCCGGGCGCCCATGCCTGTCAGCTTCGATTTCCAAATTGAATTTCGAAAAACAAGTTATGCCAGTTATTATTTACCAAAGTTCAGTGCAAATTTATTTAATTTTAATTGACAAGGACAAGTTATGCCAGTTATTATTTGCCAAAGTTCATTTCATTTTATTGATTTTTTAAACATTAATTCTGAGTTTTGTTAATTATACAGGTAAATTTGATGCAACATCAATGTTCGCAATTCTGAGAGATGAGGATTCGTGCATTTGCCGTACAGATGTGAGCGTGTCCACAGGATCCCAGGTTTCTGTGCTCTGGCCTCACGGTTCAGCGAATGCTGACATCCACTGGTTCACGGCTACACCCAATCCTTCACGATCCATCTACAAGCCTTTCATCTTTGCCAAAGACGTTGACATTGGTACATTGACAGCATCACCTTTTTATGGCAACAAAGACCCGGTCAAGGAGAAGCCAAGGTTTCAGAGAACTGTGGAAAGACGTCACACCCTTTACAAAGCGCATGCAAATGTTTCTCCTCTTGGTCCTAATCCAAATGCAAGGCTGCTTGCTGATCTGAACAGCCTGGAAGCGAAGAGTATCGTGACTGTGAGGAATCTGTCTGATCAGAACAGTGCGGAGACGAGACATCTGTTTCGAGATGCTGTGCAGGAGGAATTGCAAGTTCATCGCAAGTACTCAAAGGATTGATGACACATCTTGATCATGTGACTAGTGCCATTTTGCTGGATCTGTTAAAATACATTTGGGGATTGGTTGATGTACATGCATCTTTCCATTTAATGTCTGAAAATCTTTCAAACACTTAATTTGGTACTGCAAGTTTATTTAACAGTAAAGACTTGATTTCCTAAACTCAAACACAAATAAAACTTGGTCTAGGCCTACCTGTTCAAGCAATTGGTATGCAAATGCATTGGAAACAATAGAGAACTTAATTAGCCTACACTTCTTACTAATGATAGGCCTACTCAAGAGTTAAATATCAATATCATAACCTACACCAAAGGTTCAAAGTAGCCTTCATATGTAGGCATGTCGTTTATAATGTCATTTCTAGCAACTATAGTCACGAACGCAGGGCCGGTGTGGCATGAAATCTTGTCCGGCATGAAATAACGTCCGGAAAGCCTTGTCATTGGTTCACGTGACCGATGATATCAGATAGCAACTGTCAAGCTACAGTATTAATAGTACCATGAGATCTTGTCCGGGAAGACACAAAACAGACAAGATAATTATTCAGCCTACCAAGACCAATGATACGAGGCACAGCCTAGCTGGTCTAACTATAATATTATCAAAACTAAGGCTTACGTGTCGAAATCCTGTATCATACAAAATTATGGGTTCTAAGTAAAATTAGCTTTTCCTAAACTTGGAAGAAATAGATTCTACTCTAACGGCTAATTGAAAGTGATTGTGTATGAAGTTAGAAAATGAGTGGGCTATAATCACAATTCAAAAAGATAGCCTAGGCTAACAGGGCCTATCTCGAGATCTGTTATACGTGGTATCCTAACAACAGGGCGAATTTCAAAAGGGCGCAATCAAAAGGGCGGAATTAAATGGACGAAAATCAAGAGAGCGCTTTTCTTTTAGATCGCACGATCAATAGGGTGAAAAGACAAATATTGTAAGAGTGATCAAAAGGGCGCAATCAACGGAGCGTAAAGGAATACAATGAAAAGGCAGTCAAAGGGCGCGTTTTAAAAGACCGAAGGGAACCGAAAAGGGTAAATAAATAGTGTGCGACTAGCAATTGAAGCCTACTGGATTGAAACGAAATGATTAAAAGAAGAATTTAACAGGTCAGTAAGAAAAGAACGATTATGAAATGAAGGCTGGATGAAGGTTCTCTTACATGTGAAATAGAAGCTGGATTGACATAATACTGTTTAAGAAATGGAAGCTGGATGAAGGTTCTTTTATTGATGAAATAGGAGTTGAATTGATGAAAATAATGCTTACGAAATAGAAGATGGATTGACGAAAATAATGTTTAAGAAATGGAAGCTGGATGAAGGCTCTTTCAACGGTGGTTAGTGCGGAAAAATCATTTCATATGGAAGGACCAACCACAGCAAACGTCCGATGTTGGGCAAGAGCAGTAGCCTACCCTAGGGGTCCTTATTCTGGGAACAATTTAAAGATGAAGAAATCAGCAGAACATTATAGGCTTAATCATCAATATGAGGATGCGGTTAACGGCTTTTACGCATAGTTTTAGAGTCTTTATAGAGGATTTTCGATCCCACCATTGCTTTGGAAATCTGAAAGACGATCGATCTTGTAAAGATTGTAGGCAGTGGATGCGTGTAGCGATAGGTAGCCATGCAGTGCAGGATTTCAAGCTAATCAAGCATATGCCTAATATCAGTAGGCCTACTTGGTATTTGGAATACATATTTCAAGTATCAGCAGCCCAATTGATCAACAGCGTGCAAACTATACATACACACATAGAAGTTTACAGCTGTAACAACTAGGTGCAAAAAATAGAACTGAAAACCAAGGGATAAATGGAAAGTCTAATTTTTAAAGGTTTTATAACTCTTTTCTATGATCTGAAAGCGATCTTACTCATTTACACAGGTCTCGACTCATCGCCAGTTGGCCATGTTCAGCGATGGGAATTTCCTTCTAAATATAGAACTAGCGTCATCGTGGTCGCAACAACAAGCATCGCACATTAAAACAATATTTCAACTGTTTACATCTTGATTTGTCGTTCCATATATAAAATTATATTATTGATTTTATTTTAGTAAGATACTTTTACGCGGATAATTTATATAATATTAGTAGGAAATACTGTTTCGACAAAGAAAGTAGGCGGAGTCGTGTCCATTTCATGCCGGACAAGATTTCATGCCGGACAAGATCTAATGCGTATGCCGTATGAAATACTGTCTTGACAACGGAAGTGGGCGGAGCCGGACACAATTTCATGCCGGACAAGATTTCATGCCACACCGGATTAAGGCATGTTCGACATGTTCGGCCGAACAGAGGCCCCCACACTTTAGGGGGCCCCCACACATGCAATAAGAATTTTTTCATCATTGCTATTTATAATAGTAAACTGAGTTCAAAATATATGAAAAATTGTCAAATTAGATCTATTCAAAAACTAGAGACTTTAGCATTATGCAACTTTTAAACATGTGGGGGCCCTTACTGCAGTTTTCATTACCAGGCAGATTGGTCTTAAAATCAGTCAGAAATGCTAGTAAGAGTTATACGCTTTTTGCTCATTTAAAAATTCTGGGGGCCCTTTCTGCGGTTTTCATTGCCAGGCAGATTGATGTTAAAATCAGTCGCGGAATGCTAGTAAGAGTTATACGCTTTTTTGCTCATATAAAAATTGTGGGGGCCCTTTTTTGCAGTTTTCATTGCCAGGCCGATTGATCTTAAAATCAGCCTGAAATGCTAGTAAGTGATACCACATATATTATATTGTAATATAATACATGTGGTTATACCTTTTTTGCTTATTTAAACACTGAATACATCACCTGATCGGAACTCAAGTGCTATGCTACGCATTATGAGATGGCGTGATAATAATATTGAGTTTAGGCCTACATGCAGTACGCACTCTAGTTTTACGATTTCAATCAATCTCATAAATTTATATAGAGCCCCTTCAGATTTTTACTCGAAGGCGCTCCCAACGCAGGCGTTGTCGAAAAGAAAAGTTGAGAAGACGAAAGAGCCAGCAGAGTCACGGGAAGCGAGAGAGCCACGGGGAGGCTATTCCAGATAACTGTGCCCACTACAGAGAATGCTCGTCGTTGCATGGTCACCCTACTCGGAAAAAGAGCAAGGAATTCTCCACGAGCAGCTGACCGCAGTGAACGGCTGTCTAGAGAGACATACACCGGGGTGAAAGCTCATACAGATCTAAGCAGGATGGAGCTTGAGCCAGGGTCTACTACTGGCATAACCGCGAAAATATATTTTAGTTTGTAAACAGTGTTGGGGCCATGCACAGCAGGGCAAATCAGGCCAAATGCCCTGGTAAGAACCATTTGCACTGGCCGTTATTCTGCTGCAGGTCTACCCGAAATTTTCATAGCCAAGAATTTATTTGGGGCATAAAATCGCTTCTGCGCTGTTTGCTTGTACGAGTGCTGCGCGCTGGTCAGGAGAATGACTGACCATGAATCACTTTAATATTCTTAAGCCTTAAAAGATATATCGGTTGTTTAACACTATTAAAAGACCTGTTGATAATGTTAAAAATAATATAAGTAATGAATTAATAATAGACGAATGTTGTTTCGTTGAATAGACTATAACACGTTTTGTGAGTCATTTTGTCGTGCTTCTGTAAGGTTTGGGCCCCAACAATTTTACCGAACAGGGCCCCCACATTTGTTAATCCGGCTCTGCACGAACGTAAATGCTTTATCAATAGGCTACAGTGAAAAGAAGTATATCTATTAGTGTGGTTCACAGATACATGGTAAAAAATAAAGTTCAAGACAGATAACCAAGACAACCTCTCAGTTAGTTAGACCTATCAATAGTATTATTGAGACAAAATTTCAGCTTCCTATTCCATCTGGAAGACGGTGCTCAACGACTGTGTTACTTTGCATGGACCAATGTATAGACGTTGACTGTACAAAATAATGTGTTGAGCATACATTCCTATACAATCGTATTTTATATCAATATAAATCAAATATTGCTGTAATATGACAATATGTGTGATACTTAAGCAATTGGTCAGCATTAAATATAAAATTTCAGTTGGTTTGAAAAATTGGAAATGTTCAAAATTGTCAAAAAATATCGCTTAGTCCATGAATGTCGATAGTTCTCGTTTTCTTACTCCAACATCCGATAAGGTCCTTATAATCCAGAAGGCTAAGCAGGAGGCACTGTGTCAACAGCAGATTTCGTTATTGATTGAGTGGGGACAGCTTTCCTACTTCCCTCGACCACTTGGCTTTCTTCATCGTCAGTGATGAGTCGATTGAATTCCTCGAACAACTTCTCACATCTCAAAGGTGTGTTTTTCACCACTCTCTGACCAGTGTTGAATTCAGTATCTGCCTTACTTATAATCCTCTTTCTCGATCTATTTTTCTGGTGGAAGTGTAAAAAAGAATGACCAATCTTCAGGCATTATGGTAGTGTCCTCATTTACTGAGATGCAAAGTCACCCATGCAATCTCTTTTTTCAGTGCAATAGCACTAGGCCTCACCATCCTTTAACCAGGCTTCAGAGTCATTCTGTGGAATATTTCACCTTGTCTCTAAATTAGAGGAAAATGGCCACATAACCAGACCTACAACCTCACCTGAAAGGTACTACTGGTGGTTTTCTAGGACCTTCTTGGAAGCAAGACTGATCTCCTGGGCAACTGACTCGCATTTTCTATATCTGACCATATATTGAAAGATCTTGTTCTGGAGCAACAACAGCAAGAGAAGTCTTTTATCCATGCCCTTGTGTAACGAAGGCCACCAAATTACATAATTTGATGAATCTGAGTTTCTTCCTTCGTACTTAGATTGATTACATCATGTTGATCACTAAAAGGTATATTTTGATGGCGCGCAGTACCATCCAATGTGCTTTCTTTATTGGACTCTCCAGTTTCTTATTGAAGATGACTTAGCCTACTATGTCAACCATTGATATCTCAATGAGTTCTTGGTTATTTTTCTAAAACTGACTTTATTTCAGCAGAGTACTTGAGAAAGCTGACTACTTTTGCATGGAGGGATTCAGTACCGGATGTGACTTCCAGTCCTCAGATGTTGTCAAGTGTCACACCTTGGTGACCTTGCCAAGCAGCATAAAATCTCTTAAACATTGGAATATATGGTGAATTCGATCAAACACAAGAACATGCAGAAGGCTTATGGCTAAAATCAATTCCTTCATATGAAGGTCAGCTACAGGAGCTCTTGACCTATCTTGTCTTCCTGCAAAATCGTACACTCTATTGAAAATTCCGGTGCTGGTATAATGTTGTATCAATGCTCAAGACCTGAATATTATCAGTGAGTTTCCATCACAGTGCATCACTCCAGAAAATAATGAATGGCCTTGGATTTGATTTGTATCCTGACACTGAAGCTAATTTGGGCAAATTGGGTTTATACACACCATCACCTGAAACCAGCACTGGCAGGCGGTTGACATTTCCTGCTCTGAAGATCCCAGGATAATCTGGTGGAACAAATTCAGATCTTTCAACTTCGGCATGTTCCATCCTGGTCTTCTTAAGCATTCCTTGTTAATGGTACTCCATGAAAACGGCACGACAGAAGGATAGTACACAAGTGCTGCAGAAATTGGCACCAAAAATCTCAATCCTTCATGATCAAATCACCAGAAGTCTCATTTCCATAAAATACACTTGTCACTTATTGGCTTAACAACTGTGTAGTCTTAATTCTGGCACGTATGATAACACAACAGAAACTATCTAAAGCTCATCTACATGACAAATGTTGAGTTTTTGACCAAACAAGAAAGGTATCAAGATTTCTAGCTAATACTACTACATGGTAAGTTTTGTGTGTCATTGAGCACCGTCTTCTAGTCCGAATCTGGGGCTGAAATTTGGTCTCAATAATACTAATAACAAGTCTAACAAATTGGGAGGTTGCCTTGGATTCTAGCTTGAATTTTATTTTTTTGGACCACACTAATATCTATGGTATTTTCATCCAAAATTTGACGATGATAGGCTGTTAATTTCAATACGAAAGCCTAGTCGTTAATTACTGAAAAGCCGGAAAATTTCGCTTGGAGAGTTGGATGCTAATAGGACACTTTAAAAATCTAAGAGCTGCTTAAGTACCTTGTCCGAGATCGGACTCGGACTCGGTCTACTCGACAAAATAATGTTGCAATCGGTTGCCGATCTATCGCTGCTCTCGAATCGAGCACCTATAGACCTATAGCCTAGGAAATATGAGCGCACGGTATTTGAATTCTTCACTTATGCAAAGAATGAACACAATAGTTTGCTTCCGGTTTTCAAATCACACTATCGTTGTCTGCATCATTTGTCAGCGTACATGTAGAAGAGAAGCACAAAACAATCGGCAAACCACACAATGCATGATAACAATGCACTTCTGAGCGCCTCTGAGTAGAAATCTTCAAGGGGCGTTCATTATACATTTATAGTGTGATTGATTGATTGATGAGTACGTCGATTGGACTATGATAATATTATGGAACATAATACTCGGATAGTCATAGGCCTATATGCATTTCCATGTGATCTCTCTAAAGTTCCAATTAGGCATAAGCTATTTCATGATAATCAGGCCCAACGACAAAACAGCGGCCAACAAAGTAGACCACTGTCGAAAAAATTAAGGTTACGGTAAATACCCCAAATGCGAGCACCTTAACGAAATTTTGAAATTATAGGAAACTGATAGAATATTACAGGCTTCTGATAGTCGCAATAGGTAGGCACACAATACTCTATACATTATACAACATATACGCATTATAAATTCAAATAATCGACATTATATTTTTTATAATAGAAATCAAATTTTGAAAAAGGTGCTCACCCTGGGGTACTATAACCTAATATGTGAGCACACACAAATATTGCACTATCGTGCATTAGAATTATAGCAATGAAGCATATCTAGAAATGGGTCAATTAA
>OX457040.1:262500-310000 GCA_949752735.1 Lumbricus terrestris | reverse complement strand
ACAATCGAAGCAGAAACTTAGTCTGATCGAACGAAAGCCAATGAATGAATGAAATGATCGGAAAGAAATGACGAACAGATGCATGAAATCCGACGCCGATTGAATTTCACTTTCAATTACAACATTGTAGAAAGAAAATTTAAGTGAATTAACGATGACAATCACGTGATCTCGTCAGATGTCAAACGATGATTGACAGCTGTCAATCACAGTCACCGACTGCAACACTGACTGAATACCGAACGAGAGTAAAAGACATCGTAAGAAAAAGATCAGTCGCTGCAATCGCAAATTGCTTCAGAGCCAGTCTTCCTGGAAAAAAGAATTTCCTGCGACCAATCAGAAGAGCGCGGCGTTTCTCACACGTGCTTCGCTATTTCTCTGCTCTGGTCTGTGACGTCTCATCTTGACCGTTACACTCTCCCACTCTCTTCTATAAATAATTATATGACCACACTTCTTTCGTCGGTCATTTTGTTCAAGATCCAGCTGCACCCCTCTTACGCTTCATCCTCCCCTCTCTCTGTCTGTCTGTCTGTCTGTCTGCCTGTCTCTCTGTCTCGTGGCTTATGCCATGGCGCATGTATCACTCCGTCGGATGATGTCAAGTCAAGAGGTCAAAGGACAGCGACGCAATCGGGGTCAAGGGTGAAAGGTCAACCGCGATGTCGTCCAGTCACCGGAGAACCCTAGCTCAGAGTTAGACAACGAATTGGCAATTTCCGGCGGAAAGGCGCCGGCATTAACTCTCAACGAAACGAAGCGAGACGGATTCTTCAGTGCACAGACGCAGAAACAGAGACAGACACAGAGACAGACACAGAGACAGACAGAGAGACAGACACAGAGACAGACCCATACGCAGACGGACAGACAGAGACAGACAGACGGGCAGAGACAGACAGTCAGACAGACAGACAGAGAGAAGAAGAGACACAGAGGGAGACATGTAGAGACTGAGGAAAACGATTAGAAGACAGATAAGAAAAGGTCAAAGAGTAAGAATTGGAAGTGATGTGGAGGACGGAGGGAAGGGTGTTTCTTCATGGAAGGACGGATGGAAGTAAGGACGGACGGATGGATGGATGGAAGGACGGATTGAAGGACAGACGTATGGAAGGAAGGATGGAAGACTGGAGGACGGATGGAAGACAGACAGAGGCAGAAGCAGAGATCCGCAGGAATTGGTCGGTCACAAGACAACAGCAGATGACCGACCAATCATACAAGAGTTCTGGTTCACTGCCTATCTGTCTGTCTGTCTGTCTGTCTGACTATCTGTCTGTCTGTCTGTCTGTCTGTCTGACTATCTGTCTGTATGGCTGGATGTGTCTGTGCCTTTCTTTCACCTTTCAGGGTTGAAGAAATTATAGAGCGACGATCGACTTGAACGGAAGATCGGACGACAGCCGAGGTCAAGTAATTAACGGACGAAATCAAGACACAGTCAGCATCAGCAGCAGCTACAGCAGCAGCAGCAGCTGAACGACGAGATGAGGATGATGATGAGGAAGATGGACTGGACGGAATAGGATGGGAGAGATAAACACGTGAGAGTTACGTAGGCTATACAAAGGAAGAAATGCATGGACTGAAACAATTATTAATATCATCGTTGCATTATCAATAATCATAATCATCGTAATCATCGTAGTCATAATAATCATCGTCATCATCATCATCATCATCGTCGTCGTCGTCGTCGTCGTCATCATCATTATCATCATCATCAAAACTAACGAAATAGGAAACCAGACAGAGTGACGTCGGAATTCGACACGAGCTGCTACATCAGCCACAGAACGAAATTGACAGTTCAGATTACGAAAGGAGATATTCGTTTTAGAGATTTAATTTCACATAACATCAAATGAAGCACATCCAACAAATATTTCGTCAGGTTCAATGTAGAGCTATAAATAGAAACAGGGACGATATAATGATCATTAAAAAATAAAAATCTGTTGTCTGCAACGATTTCATTTTGAAGACAAAAACGAACATTTTATAGAAGTCTTTGAAGCAACAGATAAAAATTAATTAAAAATTATTAATGATTAGTAAATTATTAATTAGTATCGACTCTTTCACACATCAATTAATTCATGCAATGCTCTAATTAATTATTATTAGGACGACTAGATAATCTGTATTAATATCTGTATTAATAATTTATTACTCTTCTAATATCATCAATGATAATTATTGTCATCATCTCAGTCATGCAAATCGATTTCCTATAAACGCCTGCAGTCTCTGCAGTGGAAGCAGATAGTGAAATTCAATCATTGAAACAAATAAAACAAAAACGAATTGTGAGAAATGTTAGAAAAGTCTGACCAGCAGAGGTAGAAACACATTCTACAAAACACATTCTACATTACGCCAGGAATTCATGGAATCGCTCAATAAAGCAAACCAATAATTTTTACATCTCAACGCGAAGGCGACCATTTCTACAACTGAAACCGACCGAAATTCCTATGATGTCGGACTTGATGCAGAGAGAGAGAGAGAGAGAGAGAGAGAGAGAGAGAGAGAGAGAGAGAGAGAGAGAGAGAGAGAGAGAGAGAGAGGCATACAGGCAGACAGACAGACAGACAGACAGATTGCTACATCACAGTTGTAGTAGACTCAGTTGACTCTCAACACCTGAGATGTTGACTTGACCAGTGTAAGATGATGTTGATGATGTTGATGAAGCCATTGGCTGACCACCAGCGTCATCTTCATCATCGTCATCATCTTCTCATCTCATTGTGTCTCTGTTACATGACAATTGATCACTGACGTCATCTCCTCCTCCATCTTTGTCCTCATCTTCGTCTCTTTGCTTCTCGTCGTTTCTTGAATCGGTGACGTCATCTGGCGACTGATCAGTGACGTCAACATCCAGACGATTATAGTTTTCGCGGTAGAAGAGAAGAAGCGGAACGCTGATGGCAATTCCACCAGCCATCACCCAATTCATCCAACGAAGACCTATGTACAGCAAACACGCGAATAGTCATCGATGCAGTTAAGCAATAATTATTTAACAACAACAACTGCTAATTTCTGGTGGAATGGACTCACAAAAGATCCACCACAGTCTGCTCAACCCCCTTCAACTTCGCCACTGCCTGTATATTATGGTGATGCCAGTCCCAAGCTCAGAGAAAGCAGGAGGGCGGGGCTATAGTCATCTTTTAATGACATAGTATTCTTAAACACAACTAACCATCAACTCTTTTGTTTATCTGCCACTCTCAGTACTCAACCCTATACTCATCCCTCGGAGGAGAGGGGCCCGGTAGAGTGATGGATAACACGCTGGCGTTGAGAACAAGAGGCAACGAGTTCGAGCCCCCGTTGGGCGGACATGCTTTGTAGGTTGCTATTAGATAATTAGAGCCTTGTATTGCAGGTGCGACCCGGTGGCTGATTGGTAACGCGTTTGCTCACGGAGCGTGCGGTTGCGGTTCGAATCCGGGTAACGACCTTGGGCAAGTTGTTTACGCACACGTGCCTCTGTCACCAAGCAGTATAATTTGGTACCGGCGTAAGCTGGGAAGTAAACGGCAAGTCCTGGAAAACACTAGCCCCGTGTCCAAAGCCTTGGGATTCGTCCATTGCCGGTGTGGCATGAGATTATGTCCGGCATGAAATATTGTCCGGCTCCGCCCACTTCCGTTGTCAAGACAGTATTTCATGCGGCCTACGTATGAGATATTGTCCGTCATGAAATCGTGTCCGACTCCACCGTTACATGTATGCCGCTTGTCGAAGCAGTATTTCGCGAGATATTGTCCGCTTAAAAGATAATACCAGTAAGACTTGCCAAAATATATTTTATTGTCATAAACAGATGAGAAGACAATGGTCTGAACGGAGGAATTATTGTTGTAAAGCACAATGCTTGTAACTGCCTTTGCGATGACTATTTCTATTTTTAGATAGAAATTCCCATCGTAGAACAGACTAAGTGGTTATGGTACTCGCAAATTTTGTAGCGCTTTATTTTTAATATACTTGTAGCGTACTTTACTACCACATTATAAACATAATTATTTTAAGTGGTTTTAAGGTTTTCATAGAACATAATTATATAGTAATTATATAGTATGGCTTCTATTTGGATGATTTAAGCAAATGCGCAAAAAATTAGGCCTACGGTTTTGGATGTGGTTAGAGCTACGGCCACATTATAAATAACAAATTTTCTTATTTATACTATGCTACGGCCATGCGGAGATTAGCCTACTTTATGCCTTTCCTTCGCGTGGTGGTCTGGTGGGTATTAGCAAACGACATGGAGCGTATACATTTTAACGGTGTTTGAAGAAAACTCAACCGTTTAGGCTTCGTCCCTATACTGATTTTCCGAGTTTTGAAGCACTCTGTTCTAGGGTTTCTCTGCTCTTTTCCGCTCTATACTCTTAAATCCTTTTCACATTCTTAACTACCTCCCCCCCCCCATAAGTTACTCCATGTAATACTCGACTCAGGACAACTAATGTAACACTTCATAGAGTTGACTCTTTTGCCAAAAAGCTTTATTATGAGAATGTTATATTGTTTTGCTTAAATGTTTCTAGGCCTATAATTTATTCTTGTACAAACAACTATGCGTTTGCTGGTGGTCTAATGGAAAATATTCTTACTTAGACTGACTTTCTGACTGACTTGCTAGCAGCCTACTTAATGGTAGCCATTGTAAGCCTGCTGTGAACCTGGGTTAGAGCTCACGATGCATACAAATTATTGCTGCAAATGTTTTAGTATGTGTAAGATACATATAGCAGTGTAAGGCAATTATTTGGCCCCAGTTTTAATCGCCAATATTGTCCTAATATAGGCCTAATGTACGTTTCACTAGAAAATCCAATTCTGAAAAAGTGTGCGGAGAAGCACGTAGTTAGATAATTCAGTGATTATTATGGAAGAGTCGGAGTGCCTTAGTTAATTAAACGCGAATAGCGTTCGTGTTTCCTTTCGCCTTGCATATTTCAGTGTTTTAATTATCATGTATGATATCATATATAGGCCTACCTCGTTTATTTCCAGAAAATTAAGTTGACAGAGCTCAACTTATTACATGAAGAGAAAAAGGAAAGAAATGGCTAAAATAACATTGCGAACAGGCTTAAAAAGTACTCGAGAGAGGAAATTAAACTAATCTTTTCTTGGCAGTTCAAAGTCATGATGTCGCGAACGCAGATCGCACGGCCTTTCAACAATAGGTGGAAACAAGCCTGAGAGTACATGATTTAAATTCCAGATGATGTATTTTCGTTTATTGTAATAAATCGGATAGCAGCCTATCTTGTGAGGGTAAAATATTCTGCGTCATACATTTGTGGTTTCTATTCTATGCAACATGCTTTTTCTATAACCTGATACAAGCACCGATTAACTTGCCAATCCTTTGCGATTAAGCTAATAATTTATTTTACCATATTTCTCGTAATTATAGCTCCCAATTTTTATGGGACGTTGGAATCATTATCTTTAGTATTTTGGATATCTAACGGAAACGATATGTGGCTACTGTTAATAACAAGTTCTAAATATAGATGTCGATGTCTATTATTAGGTGGACAGGCTGCGCTGTAATTATTATCTTTGGTATTGTATGTCTTTCCCGGACAAGATCTCACGGTTCTGTAAATAACCTTTGTTTGACAGTTGCTATTTGACGTCATCGGTCACATGAACCAATGACAACGCTTTCCGGACATTATTTCATGCCGGACATGATTTCATGCCACACCGGCTCAGGGCCAAGAAAAGGAGATGAGCGCCTTCTCCTACGGGCCTTCGGCCCATGGCGGACTTTACTTTGTACTGCAGGCTGTCTGTTCAGTTGGTATAGTTAAGATTTATGTCTTCTGTCATCTGAGTTCCTGTAAATTATCTCAACTGCATAATTGTACACTGTGACCGGTTGCGGTCTGTCAACCGGATTGTTGAATAAACGAAAATTATTGTTATTATTATTATTACTTACCTCCTCCTCCTCCTCCTCCTCCTCCTCCTCCTCCTCCTCCTCCTCCTCCTCCATATTGTAACTCAAGTCCACTGAAAAGTTAACTTTCTAAGCTACTCTATATCGGATCCGCTCCTGCAATATCCCATGAGCGACTGTCATGACCATAGCACCATGATATCTTACCATGATATCTTACTGGCTTAACCTCTGCCACTGAAAACAAGCAAACAATCAATCAAGAGTCTTTCGGACGCTTGACTTTCTACAACGAAAGTGGATTTCCTTAAAGCATCGCAATATACAATATATTTTTATCCGTCTATATATTGATCTTGATATTGATCGTCTATATGTATATATATATATATATATATATATATATATATATATATATATCTCGTTGTATGTTTGCGATTCATCAGTAAAAGAGAGATTATCTCACCATGTACCATGCACTGTACGATTTGGATTTCACAACAACCAGTGGCACCACCTGTACATTGTACAACCGCTTGAATCTGACAAATGAGTGCTAATTGAGAATTACCGATTCCCGGAATCATGAGAAGAAGAAGGAAGATGAGACCGACGCAATTGTCAAGCCAAGTGAGAAGTCCATTGGCCAGACCCTCCGACGTCGGATAAGCTGTCTCACATCCCAACTCATAGAACAACGGCGAGGATCCCTCGATTCCAACAACAGTCAGAACGTACAGCGAATACATCACACCTGATGATGACGACGACATAAGATAACGACCACATTATCATAACCTAATTAATAATTATTATAATTATATTGAATACCTCTCTAAGAAGACACCATTCTACATCCTAACACACGTGTGTCAAAGTACACAACTTAATTGTAATTCCAGGAGAACACTCTTGAAAAGACACAGGTACTTCATGAGAATACCTGCTTCAGAGGAAGCAATCATTGCAGAAAAAAACAGTTCTTTCAGAAGACATTCACGTTCTTTGCATCGACATCAACGGCTCTATATTGACACGAGATTTACTTCCGTACAACAGATAATGGACAATATAATTATTCTGTGATGCCCATGAATGATTCAAAAGAATAACCCAGACTTATGCTCAAGCCAGATTTGAATCTACATTTTCCTATACATTTAAATAAACCCAGAACTGACAAAATTTAAAAATTCTCAACATTTAATCATCGAATGTAAATTCGAAGCAAGTGAATACCAAAACAGAATTGGAAGACCGTCATCAGGATATAAATAATTATCATAGGCAACTCTGAGAGTCTCTTACTTTTGTTGAATGGAATGATCTTCGAACAGATAAGTCCAAATATGAGACAGAGACAAAGACTCGTTGAAAAGACTGACAACAGAATCAGTTTCACGTGTTTCATGTATCGATCTGAAAACCTGAGATCAAATGCAATCAAAGGAAAATCCAAAGAAAAAAATCATGTTTAGTTCAACCACCATACAACATATTAATTATATCTGAGAGGGATGCGTTCATGCGTCTGAATGAGGGATGTATTATATATGCTCCTCTCAGAGACATGCAGACAGAGATGAAAGAGAAGGAGAGAGAGAGAGAGAGAGAGAGAGAGAGAGAGAGAGAGAGAGAGAGAGAGAGAGAGAGAGAGAGAGAGAGAGAGAGAGAGAGAGAGAGAGAGAGAGAGAGACAGACAGACAGACAGACAGACAGACAGACAGACAGAAAGAAAGAAAGAAAGAGAGAGAAATACTGAGTGAGTGAGAGCAAGAGAGACAGAGATAAATTGAGCAAATGCAAGTAGACATAAAGTGCGGAAAAGCAGAACATGAAGAGCTGTCAATCATCATCATCATCATCATCATCATCATCATCATCATCATCATCATCATCATCATCATCATCTGAACTGCTGGATAGCATGTATGTTATAGCGCATTCTGAAGCGTCGAAAAAAGGCGCTACATAAAAGCTTGAGTACTTGTCAAAGCAACATAGTAACACATGTACGTCAAAGTACACAATGTATATAGATGCAACAGTTTCACTTTTTTGACAATGAACAAAACGAATTGGACTTTACCAGGAGAACAGACATCCACCGATTCCACAGGCGATGTTAGAAGCAAATCCGACCCAACCAAGTTCCATCTACAGCACGTGACAGCGTGATCCTATCATATAGGCTACAACAATAGCTTTAACATGATCAACGGCGCCCGGAGGCGTACGCACTTACGCAAGTGCGTACAGCGCTGAAGGGCTAAAAACTAAAATAATAATAAATAAAATAATAAATAAAAATAATAAATTACAAATTAAAGCGCAAAATATTATAAGTTAGAGACTTCTTATTCTATTGAATCTATATAATAATCTATCGTTTCAAACGATGTAGCAACTTGGTCCTTCTAGGCCACCGTCTGCTTTCGTCTCTTGCTGCTGGCTAATAGAGATCTATTAGTGAGGAGGATAAGGTCCAAAAACGCAGTGCATTGTGCATCTTGTGGATAAAAGCAACAAATTTTTACAGCTTCAAGACAAACATATTTTAAAACTTTTCAGCTAGCTGCATCAAAAAATTCACACAGGAACATACTTAAACAGAAGGTTGAAAGTATGCTTAAAATGCACATGCTCCAGAGATGATATGCAGCTCTAAACTGCACTTAGATGCAGAATATGTGGTATTTTGACAACATGAAACATTACTAATCTAATTTAAACATTACACATTTTGGGACAATTGATACAGAACAAGTATACTATGAAAGTATGCTAAAAATTAACATTCCAGAGATGATATGCAACAATTTATTGCATTAATATGCATAAAATGTGATTTTTGACAACATGAAGCATCACTAATCTGATTTAAACATTACACAGTGTGGGACAATTTATATAGCACAGATATACTATGAAAGTATGCTAAAACTGCACATTTTCAGAGTCGATATGCAACTCCATATTGCACTAAGATGCAGAATATGTGGTCTTTTGACAACATGACACATTATTAATCTGAGATAGACATTGCACATAGGCATACATGTGTGGGACAATTGATATAGCTCCAGTATACTATGAAAGTATGCTAAAACTACACAATTCCAGAGCCGATATGCAACTCCTATTGCACTAAGATGCAGAATATGTGGTCTTTTGACAACATGACACATTATTAATCTGAGATAAACATTGCACATACTCATACATGTGCGGGACAATTGACAGAGCACCAGTATACTACGAAAGTATGCTAAAACTGCACAATTCAAGAGCTATATGCAACCCCATATTGCACTTAGATGCAGAATATGTGGTCTTTTGACAACATGACACATTACTAATCTGAGATAAACATTGCACATAGGCATACATGTGTGGGACAATTGATATAGCTCCAGTATACTATGAAAGTATGCTAAAACTACACAATTCCAGAGTATATCCAATTTCGTGGCAGTGAGCGTTTTCGGGAATCTTCGTGATTTAGTCTCGCCGGGAAAGCATTGTTTTTGGGGTTATGTAGAAATGAAGCGAGAAAGCAAAAAATGTTAAGCTTTTTCAAACGTACTAATACTAGGAGGTAAATGTACTGTAGGCTTGTTCTGTAGCATAATCAAGGCCGCCTATAAATAGGTCTTTAATAGCTATAGTGCAAATGGCGTTTCAAAATAGCGCACATGCACGGCGTTCAAAAGACCACAGGTCCCGTTAATGCGTCGCCCTCTGTAGAACGATCCACAGCATGTAGCCTGCTTCAATATATATAATTATATATATGATACTCGGAGCAGATTATGTCTGTGCGGTGTCGGTCTATAGGTGACAGGTCATCTACATATTGTCAAACGAACGCTCAGTTGTAGGCTTATATGTATGCAATGATTTAAAATTAAGATACATTAATGATTCATTTAAATAAACATCAAGCTGCTGTCAGCCTCCACCTGGTTGGCAACCCTTTAGCCCATCAAGCCGAGCGTGAAATGAAATGTTTGGGTTTAACGACTCTTTTTCATTTCGAAGATGATTTCAGCGTTGACTCCACGTTTATATTGCGACCGAGCCACCCGCAGTAGGCCTATGTAAAGATCCGACCGGGGAATCGAACCCGCTTCACCGGCGCGGCGAGCGGGCTACAACCCACTCGGCCACACAGAAGCCGAGCGTCAAAAATGCCTGAATTAATACTCACCTTGTTCGCGCGCGCGCCTGCGTCACAGGCTGCGTGTGTCTCTCTCTCACATACACACACTTTCTCTTTTTCTCCCCCCCCCCTCTCTCTCTCTCTCTCTCTCTTTGCGTCTCGGTCTCTGTCTATCTCTTTGCGTCTCGGTCTCTGTCTATCTCTGTTTCTTTCTCTGTCTCTCACTCTTTGTCTCTCGATCTATTTCTCTCTATCGCTCACTCGCAGTCTCTGTAATGTTAGATAAGTTTGGATAAAGACATTAATCATGATGTAGTGTCCTATACAGCGCCCTACGTAGTTTCCTACGGATGCCTGTAATCGGGGACAAGACATAGGCTACTTTTATTTAGCTGTGGCTATAATTATATCCTAAGTGAAGAATTCAATGCGTAGGCATAAGCGCAGCCTTCAAAAATTGTGCCACTTTCTAAGGATCTACATGGGAAATCCCTATGGCGAGATCGCGACTTTGGCTTTATGTATAGGCTAAGCAATGAAGACAAAAATGCGCACTCAACAACAGGTTGACCACTTGAACTGCCTTTTAAATTCTGGTCACACAATTGATCTGGAAGTCGTGTGTGCTCGTTGGCAGTTCCATGTTTCAATCTGACATCAGAAACTTCATATCGCTGACAACTTTCAAGAAGCATATGAAAACCGAACTTTTTAACACAGGCCCATAGATTTGACTGACTTTTCCCTGCTCCGAGTGCTTCAGAATCGTTGCTACGGTTTTTAGTCGATTGCTTACGAACCCATGGCACTAAAATCTCTACATAGGCCTATTCATTCATTCATTCATTCGAGTATTTATATAGCGCCTCTTCAAGGAAACTACTCAGAGGCGCTCCAATACGCTAATAGGCCTACAATCGTAGAAAATGGTATGGTGAATCAATAATCTTTAGATATATTTACATTAAAGATGCGTTCCATTTATCTATTTCATGAATTTCAGCTGTCTGCCCTTGAATTTAATATTATACTTCATTTTACTTGCCTTAGTATCCCAGTGGCTTCGCCAGCTATAAAATATCAGCAGAGTAATAGGCTATAGGCAGGTCAAATGAGCTTCCGCGACATATGGGAACACCACCACTATTAACATCCGAAATAAGTCTATACCCAACATGCAGCAAAAAGCTTATGTTGGCGATACCTCATAATCGCCAGTAGGCCTACCGGTATAGACCTACAGCTCGCTTCGATCGCCGTGCGCTTCATATTTGTGCAAGCTGTGCGTACAAGAAAAAAATCCTGGGGGCGCCGCTGAAGATGATCAAACCCTTACAACAGACGGTTTACAAGAGACGATAAATTTTAGATGCCACAAAGAGTTAACTATTTAAAGTTGTAACAGTCCCAGACTTTAAGCACAACACTTACTACATACAAGGGCGGATACAGTAATTTTCGAGGTGGGGTCCAAAATTTTCAGTCTTCAACAGGGAAAAATTTTCGTCTTGGTCGGAGAAAAATCTGATGACCTTTTTTAGACATTTGTCTCGAATTTCCAAGAAAAATATACCATTTTATCCGCCAAAATAGTTGATGACCTTTTTTAGTCGCGTACGGACCTCGTATACGGTATACGGATCTCGTGGGTGTGGGGAGGGGCGTACGGAGCTACTCATGGGGTGGGGGGCGACGTAAACTTTTCGAGCCAGAATAGCTGGTCAAAAATAAAGAAATTTCTAAATGGGAGGGCATGGCCCGATTATTATCCCCTCTGGATCCGCCTCTGACTATAATTATGTAGGTTCAACATGGTTGGTCACAAGCTTTCACGTGGGCACCAGCGTGACCTGTTGTTGGTCGACTAAACACGTGTGGAAGTACAGTAGTAAGCCTACTTGCCACTCTTTATAAATTGCCAGAATGGAGTCACGCAATTATAGAGCTCATAGGTAGGCTACATCATTCGGATAACATTTCTGGATGAGTATTATTATATAGGTTTAAGATAATTGACTGCAGATGGTCGATGGGATGATGTGTGCAATGTATGATCAGTGACAAGATGGCGCCAGTGTTACGAATAGTTAGAGAGTCAGACGCCAACCTCCGATTCGACGAGATCTGTGACGTCAACATCGAGAATCGATGACCACTGATCTGCGATTCCCATCGTCATTCCAAAGCAAAGCGCAACCTTCCAGAAATCACGATTTCTAGTGGAAGCAATGACAAGAAGAAGAAGAAAACGCTTGCACATGAATTCCAACACAACTAACTGAGTAGCAACAGATAGAAGCAATAGCATCAGAGTTGACATTAGCGACAGTTTAAGGAGACATAAGCTGCTCATGACAAACAGTAATTCTGCAAAGCCACAACTGAGCCGGACAGAATCTCCTCCCATCAAACGCACTGAAGACAACTTAAAAGCCGATCATTGTGCTTAGTTAAAGAGAGTAGGGGAGAGCGGGGCATAACTGGATACTTAAGGGATTTTTAAGTTTACACCATATAAATAATAAGAAATCAGTGCTTTTTTGTACCCACATTATGCAGGCATATATAACGTACGACATAGACTAGAATAATTTACTTAAGCATCAACTACACAGGAAATACAATTTTTTTACCAACAGGCCCCAAAATCCCGTTATGCCCCACCACCTGAGGTAAAATGGGATACCTATCCCATTATGCCCCATAACATGTAAAATTCTATGCTTTCAAAAAAAGTGCCACTTATGTTTATTATTGCTCATATTTTTATAATGTTAACAATGATTGAGACGTGAGGGGTACATAGAACCCATGAAATATTACAATATGAGAAATATGGAAAAAATAGCTGTAAAAGCATGAAATGGGGCAAAATGGGATATCTGTATCCCATTATGCCCCAATATGCCACAATTGTAAACCCGCCATTTTGAAACAAAACACTGGACTTGTAAAAAATTTCATATGGGAATATGTGACTTTATATATTACCCAACACATGGATTGTATAACCTAACTTTAATATACATGTAGCTCCACTGTTTCTAGACAATTTCTGGACTATGGACGTACCTTACTTGGGAGAGCGTGAAAATGAACTTTTCATCATAAAAATTGCAAGACGCTTCGGAATCGAAAATGCTTTCGTCCTTCACCTTCAAAGATGCATTACTTCCGTTTGAATTTTTTTCGTATTTTTGAAGTAAGTAAGTTCGACAATAATGAAGTTTCCCGTTATGCCCCGCTATCCCATTATGCCCCGCTCTCCCCTATCAATTATTCTGTCTGCAGACTATTAGACTAACCGAACGAGAGCCTTGAAGCCAGTCTTGTAGCTGAGCCTCGATGTGTTGGCGCTGACGCTCGGTGGCGACGGAGGCTTAGCCGGGAAGTAGATGAGAAGTGCAACGAAGACAACGGCAGTGAAGGCACATTCTGCGAAGTATATAGAAGACAATAAGAGGAGAATACATTTCTTAGCACCACAGTCTCACTTCATTAAGTCAACGGATTCTCTTTGTCATGGTGAATGTCGACAAATATCATATTTACTATGCAACACAAAACAAAAAAATAACTCTAACCACAAAAGGTTCTGTTCTGCCAATCAGACTGTTTAACGGAGAAAGGAACGGTGAAAGTTGTCTCTATTATAAGACAGTACCGGTAACAATGCAAAACGTTAAAAATGAGAAACAAGAAACTCCTCTGATCATGAAATCTGGAAACGCTTCTAAATTAAGCAGAAACTTGAGTGATAGGGTCAAAAACCATTTAAATCCAATTTATTCTCAAATTATTCCAAAATTTTCATATCGATTTGAGTTGATTTTATAACAATTGTAATAATGAATGTCAAGTTGCCTTCTTACCCATGTACATGAGTCTCAAGATGAAATGCGCAGTCGTTCTATCTGAAAACAAAGTTTTAAAAGACACCAATAGAACATTAACAGCAGAAACAGATACATATACAGGGTGGCTCAATAAAAAATGTCCCACCAGCAAAAATGCGGTTTCTCCGCAACCAACTGAGATATTTTTATGAAAATAGCAGGGTTTATAGAGGAAAGATTTTGCAACAATCCCTGAAAATCTCAATAATGAATTTGCATTACTTCAGAAGTAACAGCTGTGCAAAAACATTTTTTCAAATTTTCGCAGAATTGCGTTCCAATACATGTGATTTCTTTAAGTTTTTTTGCAAATAACAACACTCAAAATGATACTGATATCATACGACCTCACTAAGAGCCGTAAAGAAGCTGTTTATGAAGCAACCTGTTAGTATTTGGCGATATTTTATATATCAAGGTTTCAATTCGTGAATCCGTTACTGAACGTCATGGGCAAAGTTTCTGCGGTTGATAAAATGGGAATTCTGACGTTGCGTGAATAGAGACTTGGACATCGCGTCTCATCATATCAAAATACCCAGTGAAAAGTGGAGCCTTGGTACAGTGAAGGCTATCTGCAAGCGTGTTCATGTAACGGAGGTCAGATGTCGGAAGCGAGGAAGGAAGTGGTCGTTTGGACTGGCGGGAAAAAAACAAGTTAGAGAACATTGGCTACCTGAAGGAATTCTTGCTGCTAATGTGGGATCAGTTGCCTCAGGACTCAATCAACAAGGCCATACTGAGCTTCACAAAAAGAATTCGAGCTCGTGTTAAAGCAGGTAGTGGACACTATCATATGTTACGATAAACTGTAAAACTGAATTCTGAGGTCGTAGTGAAAAGGGATATTATTTGACATGGAAATCTACAAGTAACGCAAATTTTTTCCGCGGAAATTTAAAAAACGGAACTGAAAGTTTAAACAGCTGTAACTTTTACAAACATGCAAAGTTTTACCTGAAACATTCAGGGTTTGTTGGAAATTCATTCCTCTACAAATTGAGAAATTTTAGCAGAAAATTTTCAATCGGTTGCGAAGATATTGCTCTTTATCCGGTGGGACATTTTTTATTGAGCCACCTTGTTTATATATACATATATGCATTATATATATTATATATATCACCTCTATTTATAAAGAGACGAAGCTTTCAGAACCGTGTCAACTTTGAGCATTAAATTTTTGCAGCAGAATAAATAGGACATAAGATATTGCCATAAATAGGAGACCGCTGACATAAGTTAATTTATACTGCCATAAATAGAAGACCGCTGACATAAGATAATTTATATTGCCATAAATAGAAGACCGCTGACATAAGATAATTTATATTGTCATAAAAAGAATACTGTTGACATAAGATAATTTATATTATCATAAATAGAATACAGTTGACAAAAGATATCATAATTATTGACAAAATTAAGAGATGTGACTATAGTTAGTGGTTACCTGGATTTCTGTCGTTTTCTTCAAGTGAAACGTTGTTCAATTCACTGAAGAGAGAAAAAACAAGAAAAGAGGAATGTCTTAGTAAATACAAAAACAATTAATTAGTTTATGAGTCGACGGTTTTTCTGTGAAGAAGACAAACGGTTCATATATAAGAAGATAAATCTGTAACCTAACAAACCTCCAATTCATGTGATGATGTGTTTCAGGATTTGGAACCATGAGAGGACCTACACAGAGCAATGACAAATTGCACAGGTCATTATATTTGAAATCACTAGACTTATCTAACACATGCATATAAATACAAACCACACAAATATTTCATAGCCTACACCTGCGCTTACGCACACACACACACACACACACCCACACACACCCACACACACACGCACACACACACATACACAAACACACACACAATATTGGTCATAAGAATCAACTCAAATCACAACAACTCCCCCCTAAATCCTGCAAATCACAAATTTCCATAATGTGTGCCATTAAATTAAAAGCCAAAATCACTTTAATTAAATGAGATTTGAACTTTTCCTCTGGTTTATCAGAAGAACAGCAACATTAAGATGTTCAGAGAATTCGATGAAATTCTGAAGCAGTTCAAGCAGAACCTATAATGTAGGAAGTGGCGACACCGAATCCTGCAGCAAGTAAGGCGAGAGATGTCGCTATCGTTCGCTGATCAGCAGGGAACCAGATAGAAGACAGAAGCGGGGAACCAGCCGTTGTCACCGGACCTGCCATTCCGTTAAGAAACTGTCCACAATGTATCAACCTACATAAAACATTGAATATCAATGAAACGAAAAACATTTTGGATATTCTACTCAAAGTAGTTGACATAGCAAAGTCATCTCGTCTAATAAGATACTTTTGGTAAAGTATTAGTAAGAGGCTATAGGAAGCCGAACATGTGCGTTCTTAGGCCGTGGCATCTGAACGATGATGGTGAATTTAAATAATTATTATATAAGCAGCTAATAATTCATGGAAATTTCTTGCATTTTAAAACGCTCACCATAACCATTACATTATCTCTCTCTCTCTCTCTCTCTCTCTCTCTCTCTCTCTCTCTCTCTCTCCTCTCTCTCTCTCTCTCTCTCTCTCCCCTCTCTCTCTCTCTCTCTCTCTCTCTCTCTCTCTCTCTCTCTCTCTCTCTCTCTCTCTCTCTCTCTCTCTCTCTCTCTCTCTCTAAGCCTTCAAGCGAGGTATATTCGACTAAGGTAGAACTGATTTACATAAATAATACATTTAATCTCAACGTTCGAAAGTAGCCTAAGTTAGTATTGCAGAGTATGGCAAAAATATAGCACTATCCGCCACATGTATCGATTTTATTTAAAAAACAGCGTAAAAACTGTGAAAGCGAGCCGTAACGTGACTTTAAACAACTTCCATACCTCCTTAACGTTTTGCCTGTAATTCGCTTAAAAATGAGTGGCAACTGCCAATTTTTTTACAGCCGAGGCATCCTTGTTATCCCCACAGGTGCAATATAAATTAAAAAGTTAACCACGCACCATGTTGCATGAAAATTTCATTTTGACAAAAAAATCAAGTGATTGTCGTACAGTCGTCGTAGATCGAACTACTGAAAATGCCAACGTGCAGAAAATGTGGTTTTTTCGATATTATTAGGATTTTCACTATAATAATCACTGATAGTAAAAATATTTGTCATTCTTTCCATAAATAAAGTAATGTTACTCAGGAATGTCCGCTTTTTCCGCATTTTTGAAGGGCCTTCACCAAAAGCGAGATTGTTACGTTTTGGCCGTGGTAGGAACGAGTGTATCCTATATAAAACCTAATTTCCAACGCATAGCCTACTGGAATCTCAAACCTAATTCTAAGTGAAAGTATGCATATAGGCGTAGATCCTTCCGTTGCACATTTTAATGCCTAAGACACGTTTTATCGCAGGCCTATTCATAACGTTTCTCAACTGCTTTAATTGCGTTTCGAGTAGAGGTATATTCGAGCAATGACATAAACACTTGACCTATAGACTCCTAGCCTATTATAATTTCCTTGCACTACGATAGTATTACAGTTAAGTAGGCCTGTAGCCTAGTTGACCACAACGTGTAAAAAGCTGCAGCCTAGCCTAACAGAGTGCTTTATTCATACCGACTAGGCCTAGCAATTTATTTAAGCCCACTTATTATTTATTTAGTTATGACGAAAATTTATACAGCGCCCTTTCAAGATTTCGATTCAGAGACGCTAGCCTAATCTAACTGACGTTAAAGTCAAAACGAATAAATAGGTGGTCGAAATCAGACTCAGCTCGAATAATAGCATTATTAGAAGAGGCACCAAAGACAAGGTAGGCTAGGCCTACCGTACGTTAACATGGAGAACCATGCCAACGGATTCTCGTACAAAGTGATGTATGGCTGGTAAGCCTATTTTACAGTGGCGGCGCCAGGATTTCAGTTGGGGGGGGCTGAAGCCTCGCGGCGAAAATTTTTGATTTTCGCCGCCAAAAAATATGTGACGACATTTTTTTTAGGTCATCGACCGAAATCTCATGAAAATTTTCCATTTTCGCCGCCAAAATTTCTCACGTCCTTTTTTTTAGGTCATCGAGCGAAATCTCATGAAAATTTTCCATTTTCGCCGCCAAAATTTCTGACGACCTTTTTTCTTTTTTTTAGTCATCGACGAAATCTCGTGAAAATTTTCCATTTTCGCCGCCAAAATTTCTGACGACTTTTTTTAGTCATCAACCGAAAATCGTGGATATTTCAGTGTGAAAATTTTTATGGCCCTTTGGTGGGGCTGAGCCTCTTGTATGGGGGCTTAGCCCCCAGCCCCCCTAGCGCCGCCACTACTATTTTAGCCTATTCGAAGTTCGTCTAGGCTAGCCTAATCCTGCACGGCTCCCTTAGCGTTTAATTAACATGTTAAAATAAGCTCCTCTATAGGCTATAGCTTAAAAGTAGGCTAGGCCTATGATAAACGCTAGTATGCGGAGTGCAGCTGGTAGAATAAAGGCCTGCTTACTCACTTACGGTACATAATATTTGGATTTGCTTAATCGTTGAACGATATTAGGCATAACAAATGACCATGGGCGGAGTTTGGTTTCCGTTCTTGGAGGGGCTGGGGCCTTCTTCGGGGTTAAGCCCGGGAAAAGATACAATTTACACCGTGAAACAAATGAATCTGGGTCTTCTTGGGGGGGACTTTAGCCCACTAGCCCATGCCAATGATTTGATTATAAAAGAGAGGCAGAGATAGAGGTCATCGCCAATCTCCGTTACGCTAGGCTATAATATACGGTAGCCTACTAGCCGTACGCCAACTAACTGGCAAATACGTAGGCTTAAGTCTAATGTATGACCTAATAAATAGCAAGGACGACAGCTTTGTGCTGTTTAAAATAGACGAAAGTAGCCATTTTTCCATTAAAAAACATAAACTTTACAACCAGCAATATAATTCAATTCAAGCGGTAGGTAGTAAGACAAAAAAATTAGTGATAATGTTCCACCACTGCTACATGTTGGCTCAAGTTGTTATTAGTTCGACCATTTTGTGGCATACAGGCTAATGTTTACGCAATAACTTTTAAAAAATTCAATCCATTTTCGTGATAATAAATTATGGATTGTGTAACTTATTTGTGCTTAGGCCTACTATTTTAGCTAAGCGTGTAAAGGGATGGGTATTTTATATGAAATCGTTTCTCACATTCCAATGGCCTAGTATTAGGTAAAACTGCATTTTAGCGTATTTTATTCGAAACCGCTTAGCTAAAAATAAATAGCGTATTTTATTGTTTGGGTGCGTTTTCGAACTTCCACAGGTATTTTCATCAATCCGACTTCTACCTTGGCATGAATCACTTTCGTCAATCCAGCTTCTGTTGCAGCAACAATTTTTTCATCAATCCTGATTCTATTTAAATAACAATTATTTGTCATCAGCCAAGCTCTCATTTAATTAAGTATCTTTTCAGCAACCTGCTTCTATTTAAGGGAAATAATTTTCATCAATCCAACTTCTATTTCTCAAGCAACCTTTTCATCACTTCCGTTTCCATTTCTCGAGCGTTATTTTTGTCCATCCAGCTGCTATGTCAGCCATTAGATAGCCTACCTTAATCCACCTTCCATTTCTCAAGTGTTTTCTCATCAATTCAGCTTCTATTTCACCAAGAAGTTTTCACCAATCCAGCTTTCAATATCACTCAATTTTGTCTGTTTGTCACTTTTTTCATCAACGGAATATGTAAATACACGCGCTAAATAATAAAATACGCTAAAATACAGGATATCGATTTTGAGATAATAAAATACGCTTTTACCGAGTCAAAATCTGATCATTGATCGGGGCTTGCAGACTTGCACGTGCAGCCAGTCGCTTTACTGTTCGTCCAATTCCATCACAAGGACTTTTCCATGTGATGCAGCATCATAGTCAAAGTTAATATAAAAAATACAATAACTTTGTTAACCTCACCCACCACAAAGTTGCAAGTGCAAGTCTGCAAGCCCCAATCAATTGAGAGCAGCATGCAAAAGACTTCAAGTTGGAAGAGAGGTATAGTGCTGCCATCATCTTTTTATCCCTGTTTCAAAGAGTCTAGACCTAATACTCTTGTGAGGAGTATCTATTGACAAACGATTCAGAGGTAGCAACTGAGACCTCCAGATTGGATGCTACTACGTGTCCAGCTGGGTTGTATGTGGCAGCAATATATGACAACAACTGGTACATTGGATTAATAATAACAGACCGGTCAGAAGAAGAGGATGTACTTGTCAAATTTATGACCAGTGCAAAAAGAAAGGCAGCCTATCGTCTGACTTGGCCACGGCATGATGACATGTGCTGGGTTCCATTGAAACATGTACTCTGCTAAGTGCAAGCACCTCAAGCACGCAGTAAAAGCGCACGAGAATACCAGCTGGACAATTCAGTATGGAAGACTGTGCTGACATTTTCTACCTATGCACAGGAAAACTTTCAAAATATATGATGCTAATGCAAAATGACATTAATTAATCATTTTTACTTAGAACTCTGTGACTTTAACAGAACTTTGTACATTGTTGGCATGTACCGGTATATAGTTTCATGGACTAATGAACACTATATTTGGTTCAAAATTCATTTTGATTATGATGAAAAATGCGCCCGTTGACAATCATTGCATGTACAAACAGTCATATTTACTGAAACGCAAAGCATGTGTCATTAGAACCGTATGTTGCACATTTCAAAGATAAGCTAGGGCATTGGAGGTAGCGTTTAAATAATCAAATAGCTGCTGTGCTATTATTTACACTCAGACAATATAATCTCTGGTGTCACGAGAACTGGTTCAGGGACAATTCGTTCACCGACAACTGGTTCACGACAATATTATTGGCTCACCGGCAAATGGTGAATGGAAGCTGGATGAAGGTTCCTTATAGGTGAAAAATAAGCTGGATTGACAAAAATAACGCTTGAGAAATGGAAGCCGGATTAATGATAAAGCGCTTGAGAATTGGAAGCTTGATGCATGTTAAAATACATGAATCCATCAATCCAGCTTCCATTTATCAAGCATTCTATTCATTAATCCAGCTTCTATTTCAGATATAAAAATACCATTACCCAGCTTCCATTTCACAAGCGTTTTTCATCAATCCAGTTCCAATTTAAGCAAGAACATTTTCATCAGTATAGCTCCAATAATATTGTCGTGTAGCAATTGTCGTGAACCAGCTGTCGGTGAACGAATTGTCCGTGAACCAGTTGTCATTGAACCAGTTGTCGGTGAACCATTTGTCATGGAACCATAATCTCTACACATTTAAGCATTACATGCATGGGTAGCAAAAGACAAATTTTTCAAAAATGTGGAAATAGTGCCTTTGCACTCTAAGCAGATAGCATATCTAGTATAACACAAATATCAGCAACAACACTAACATAATAAATGTGTCCATCTAAAATAAAATGAGTAACCACAGAAACATAACAGTAACTGGATAAAAAAAGAGAAGCAGCAACCGTAGTGCGTAGACATTATACGCTGAAAAACCTTTCGCACCAATTTCATAAAAAATAACAAACCTGGTTCTTAATGAAATATTAAATAATTAAACCATATTTAATAACACAAGTGAAGGGATTTTTAGAGTATCTAAGAGAAAAACTCTGGCATAAAGAGTGCACAGAGTATAGCTCCCCAATACCCACCCAAGGGTTGGCTCAGCCTTACATTTGGCAGATGTGCTGGTAAAATGAGCAGGGTATAATCGAGCCTTGCATGACTGCCAGTTCAATTTGAAACCTTTACCATGTGATATTAGTTCAAATGACACTAACTTCAATTAAGCTGTGGCATCAGTTGAAATAATAAAATATCTACCGTAATATCTTCGTTTAATTTCAAGCTGCATTGTGATCACAATTCAGGGTATGAATGACTCCTGCAGTAACAAGTCATTGCAGGAGTTGATTTTAACTAACGACAGCCATGCAGGCCAGGCTTCCATCACATATCACGGCTCAGTTTAATTATGACATCTGCCAAATAGAAGGTTGAGTGGACCTTTGGGAGGGTAGAGGGGAGCAAATCCGCGTCCATGCGCTCTTTGTGCCAGAGTGCTAAAATCACCCTAAACCCGTCCCTATTATACTAAACAAATATATACGTATTCATTCCATACCGAGTATTTATGTTGCATGTCTTCAAGAAACTACTCGGAGGCGCTCTTTGCGCTAACAAGCCAAAGTGATGTTAAGTGTCATAACAACAAGACAATTTAATCAATTAGCAAAATATATAGTACATATGATATACACATATACATGTATATGAAATGACAAAAATACACCTATCTATACACAACAAAAATATTTGAAAATTAAAATAAACAAGACGATATGATACAATAATATACAATAATGCAATACATTATTAGAATGCAGCTAGATAGAATTATAATTTCATTAAACAGAGAATAAAGTTCCATCCTGTAGCACCCCCAGCTTTCTAGCTGTTCTAGTAAATACCAACACAAGAGAGCATTATAGCAATAGCTTCCTTGCGCATCAGTCAATTTGCGCTGCCAAGGGTTTGGGAATGGATGGAAGGTTCCAAGGTTGGAAGATAATGCCACTCCATGTGGATGATAGGAATTCAACGCTCCTCTCCTGCAGCTCTGACATCCTCGCTGCTCAATGGGCACTCTTGTTCCACTTCAAGATCAATGCCATGCTCTTTGGAAGTGAGACACCATCACCAACCAACGACCGCCGTAACACCGACAGTTCATAACGTCTTTTCCTTCTAAACACTCTATGTCTTATCCTTCGAAACCACGATTTCTTCAACTGCCGTGTAATTTGCAGAGGCAGCTAGTTCATTCGTGTGAACAGCATCTACAGCAGTATTGACAAAGCAAGTAAGTTAAAACAGTTTAGCCTCTCTTTGGGTAAAAATGAGCAATGTATTAATATTATTATTCAATAAAAAGTGCTCCTATACCTATACTAGCCTAATCACAACCACACTTTCATGAGGTGCTCAAATGTTGCCATGTATTAATCTTTTAGATACATACATACATATACACTATCCAGGGTAGCCAAAAAATAATAACATTTTTCTGTATTGAATTCATACTGGCAAATGCAGTATGATTGTATGAAACAATCCTATAAAACATCAATCTTAAATACTAACAGAACAGACGGCCAGCAATCGAACTAATAGCATCCTACAAAGCACATCTATCCCATGGGGACTTTGAGAATCGAACTCGGCATCGCTGATATTCACGCCAATGTGTTATCCAATGCGACACCCAAATATACAATGATACTAAATAAATATACAGGGTGGTCCAAAATAATACCAAATAATATAAGCAAAAAGAATAAATATTTGTGCGGTACTCCCATCATCTTATCAAACTAGACCAAACCAACAAATGTCAACTTAATTTAAAGTATCCAAATGCAATAATTGGACTAACAAGTCAGAAACTGTCCATGTGAAATCATCATAATGTGCAGTAGCTTGCAAACTGATCATCTCAGATTTTGTGTAATTTTGCTATTTTATAATTTTTATGTTTGTACATCATATTACAAAATTTAGAAGCCTATCACCACTGTATTTTTCCCTGACGGATGTAGAGGGGCGTTATGCAATCATGACTTGTTTAAACGTGGTGCCTAGTTCAGGAGCCAGTATCTCAGTAATGAATGCACATAGTTACATTTTTTAAAATTTTGTTCAACTTTTGGTGTACTTTCTGATTCATTTTTAATTGAAACAAATATCTTTGCACTTATATGGGTGCAAGTGACCAAAAACAAAGTCGCAAGTCTAAATCGGCAAATATTCATTGCATTGTTGCAGTGAAGGCCTCAGAAATGATTGCAAAGTTTTAATGCCATGAATAATGCCAATTTAGACTTGTGACTGTGTTTTTGCAACCATGATAGTGCAAAACTATCTGTTTCGATCTAAAAGTTGAACAAAATAACGAAATTTTGCAACACTACATGGGATACTGGCCTCTGAACTAGACACCACGTTTAAACATGCTGCGAGTGCTTCACACCCCTCTTCATCCATCAAGGTTTAAAATACAGACACGCAGAGAGACATCTAAAACTTTGAATATTACGTAGAATCATATCAACTACAAAATAGCAAAATTACAGCCAAATCTGAGATCTATAGGTCAGTTACAGGCCCTCTTGGTGATTTCACATGGACTGACCCAAACTTTATACATGTTGCAAAGTAACCTAGTCAAAATTACTTTGACCCAATACAGTCCAGTCCGGTTTCTCTGACTCCTCTATCTAATGCTTAAGGTTTAAAAAATCGCTTTAATCTCCTGCCAGCTTGGCTTTCGTTGCCTCAAAATATTTGATCTGAACCATTTCCCTTCGAAGCGGATTTTGCATCATGTCTCACTTACACGGCTTTGCTTGTAGTTTAACTGCTAGAACTTCATATTAAGCTCTAGCACCACGTATGTACAGCAGCATTCGTTTATAAATAGCTATTTCTGTTATACCATAATTGATGGAATCAAAAACCATGCACTCAGCAACTAGAGATGTTTTGCTGACATTTTCCTCCAGCATGCCAACCATTAACACTGAAATCACTTTCTACTGACACATTGCATGACAACACAATAATCAATTTGATGACATGCAAAATGTCTGCACACTTAGTTCGAAAGCTCAAAGTAGAATTTGCTGTATATGAAGTGGTTTTATCTCCGTTGTTCATATCTATGCTGAAAAGTGAAAAATATTGCGTTTCTACACTATCGGCAACTGTAGAGAGAAAGTTATCTGACTTGTAAACACTTTCAACAAGATCTACGAAGTTGCGCTCATAAACACTGCCACCCTTTAAGCACAGGAATTGTGCCAACCTGCTGCAAATCTTCCAAGGTCGAAATCAACTATATTACACTTTTTTGCACTCATGGCCGCATAGAAATGTAATGCAATCCGTACAAAATGCAAGTTTAAAATGATACATCAAATAGATACGAACAAATTCTTTTAATGCTGGAAGAATTCCCTGAGAGTTCCGTGACTTTACCAGAATATTTAAGAAATTCTCTGAGTTTTCCTGAGTTGTGGTCATCCCAATAGATACATAAGTCAGTCACTGTATTATTCGGACATCTCAATAGCAAATGCTTATTTTTAGAGTGCCTCTCCAAGAAGCCTCATCAGAGGAGCTCCTTGCCACTTTGCCAGATCACACAAGAGCAGTTGAACAGAATGGCATCGAAGTTTTTGCAAAATAGAAATTACTTACTTAGTCCTTCCCGTGCAGGTCTGCACATCGGGCAACGCATCTCCTCCACTCGTCCAGGGTTGTCCATCGCCAGTTCTTCGGCTTCCTCCCATAACATCTCCAGACATCTCAAGTCGTCCTTGAAGCCTCGTAAAATAGAAGTATGGAAAATAAATTTAATGTTAGCCTGTTCGAGAACGAGAGACCGACTACTGAAAAGGTTCCATGTTGCATCATTATTATTAACATCAACTTTTTATATAGCGCACCTTCAAGGTAAACCACTCATAAGCGCTCCCAGTTCAGCAATGACTAATAAAGCAGTTTTTAAGTGAGAAAGAAACATAGGGGTGTAACCTCTAGGCACAAGGCGGAGTGCAGCAGGGAGCATATTCCAGGTTCTAGGGCGTCGCTGCAATATAGCATTTCGAGAGCAAGGGGCCAAGAGTTCAGCTTGATCAGAGGTTAGATTGCCGCTGGAGGTTGGACAGCAAAGCTCCTGTAGGTACATGGGAGCTATACCCTCAATGCAGGGCCAGACTAATGCAGAAACTGTATAAGTGATCCGCGGTGGAATTGGAGGACATTCCGCAATTTCCGCATGAACTCTGTGACTTGATCAAATTTAGGGATGCGACCAGTAAGACATGCGGCTGTGCGCAGAACCCAGTCAAGACACCCAATCCGGATCGTCCGACATATAGGGCACTACAATAGTCGAGGCGAGAGACCACAAAGGCATGGACAAGAGTGGCAGCAGCAGTAGGGGCCAGAGATCAAGAACCACCCTAAACTATATTCGTGGATTTACAAAGACCCTCTTACAGTACAAACTAATCAGAGGCGTTTTCAGTGCAAATGACCCATAGAAAAAGAAGTCTTAACACAACGGGTAGAAATAGTACTACCCCAGACAAGCTACGAGTCATTCCTAATACCCAAGTCGAGTATCAAAGTAGAGAAGGCAATTTGGAAATCTTGAGTCTATCTTTTGGAGGTACCAAAGCCAGTTCAGTTGAATTTTTCTGGGATTGAGCAAGAGGCAACTGTACAAAGGACCTTAGATGTTTCAAACAAGTCCTCAGCTTAGGAGAATGCCTATGAAGCTTTGTCATGAACATTGCACATGCTCAAGTATCTACAGCACAAAGAAAACAAACTAATGTAAAAGATCAGATCTCGACAACCCGGAAAGGTAGCCACTGAATACTATTTTTAACGTCACTGTGCACAAGACTGGATGATCAGCTCATACCAACTCTTGCTCCCAGTGGTGTCCATAATTTAAATATTGTAAGGAGTGTCAGAGTACTTAGGCCTACAGTCATGGCCAAAAGGTTTGGACCAGCATATTTTAATGAATATATTCACTGAAAAACAAGCAACTTTTCAAAAATACAGATTCTTTACACTGTCTGAAGTACCTACTTGATGTATTATGTCATCACACAACACTGTGGAAAAATTAATACTTTACAATTGAATCCTTTATCAGTAATAATAGTTCAATTGTGTACAAGGGTTGATTTTGGTGAGTTTCCTTCATAACCCCAATAAATGACCGGTTGACATCGACACATAGTGTCCAAAATCAATCATTATATCCATTGTCTTTTTAACTGTCGGTGAGTCGTTTAATGTCACCACAATATGATATAACACTGAAGGTCAGTATTTGCAGTGATAACCTGTGTTTTTAATAATAGCTTGAATGCACTGATTGGGCTTTATCGGCAGAACCCATGTGTTATCTAACGCACCACACAGACTTGATACATTTGATCAAGTCAGTCTTACCCAGAATACATTCATTCCAGCAACAAGCACTGCTCCCCCACACCATGACCTTCAGTGCCTGCCTCACCCTGCTTGGGATAATGCCTTCTAAAAGTTAGGCAGTCATCTCACTGTCACATACCAGCCTGAACTGTAGAATTGTAGAAACTGTTGAATTGGGTGATTAATAATAATAATAACAATAAAAAAAAGAAAATTTATATAGCGCTGCAAGAAAGCCGAGACTGAAAGAAAGGGTGCTGTACACGAGTTGGAAAGGTAAATGGCAGTTATGCGATTGTTTAAACATATACGTCTTAAGCCTTGTTTCAAATCCATCCAGAGATGATGTGTTCTTCACATGGTCTGGAAGACAGTTCCGTGTAGTGAATATACTTTCAGTAGTAAACATCATTATTCACAGCCTTGAATATGAGTGCTAATTAATGGTCGAGATATAATGTTCTGATTTAGGTCGATATCCTATAAGTTTTAGGAAAGTTTTTATTCTTAAGGTACACCTTTAGCTTCTAAAGCATTCTAAATTACTTTATCATAGAAGCACTATCAGCTTATTGTCTCGATCTCGGAACCCGCTGTCTCTCGAAGTTTACTCTCTTGCAAGGCTTGCATACAAGTCTGCAAGGAAGAGACCATTGAAGATGTGTAATCATGGGTGCCACTGTGCCACACATAGCACAAGGGGATACTTTCCCCTAGAAAAAATACACCTTTTTTATCTGCTGCTTTCTGTTTTAACAAATTTATTTGCAGTATAGCATCAAGAATGATATTAATGATAAACAAAGTGAAACTGAGACACTCGCATTAACTTCAATGCAAATATCAATACCCATTTTCCTAATTTTCAATCTTTTGTTAAAAAATTTATCTGGGACCTTTGTATTTTGTCCCTCCTGTAAAAATGTATGTGGTCACCAATGTATGTAATAGACCCTTTACTGAAATTGTACAGAAATTGAAAGTTACGTTGTCATCATTTTTGGGTCCTCTGTATTTTAAATGAACCCAAATAAAAATTAAGCTGAGTCACAATTTTGAGGAATCAGTTTTATGAGAAAATTTATTTGAAAACGAAAGAACCATAAATGTATGCATGGAGAGCTTTATATTCTAAGCTCTTTCAAAAAGTGGAAAATCAACAATTGGATGGAAATGATCAGACAAAGCTTCCTTTTTGCAAGTAAATAACTGTGCAATCGGTCGAGTTTGTGAATATACCTTCCTTTTTGGGACGGGTTAACCCATGTAGAAGATTATGCTCTCAGGAGATTTTACTTATCAGAATTGCAAAGAATACTGTGGAAGAGTGAGAAATACCGGTAATAATAATACATAGCAATTTATTCTTCTTAACACACCAGAGTTTGCAAAGATGTATCGTAGCAAGCTAAATAATAACATTATTTTACGCAAAAATGTTATTCAAAGTGATCTCTTAGGAAATGGCATTCAAATGCATATCCTTGAAAGCATACCATTTTAAACTTACATGCGTTGCAACTTGTTTGGTGAGACCTCTTGTCAAAAGCACTGCTATGCTAATATTCTTCTGGTTTGTCACCAAACAATGCACCACCAATTAGACGTCATCTGAAATGCAAAACACCACAACCGTCATGATTGAGGATCATCATGAAGAAATTAAAAATGTTACATGCACATAAGGAAAATCTAAATCAATATAAAGCTTTAGAATGCAGAATTAAAATTTCCACAGTCTGGATACAGAAACAACTAAGTAAGTTTAACAAATTAATATTTTGCAAGTCATGTTGCAATTGATTTAAAGATGTCTTGCCCAGACAGGCTAGTAAAATCCTGCGGTATATGAGCATAAGGGTTTTTTCTTTTTAAATATGGTATGCTTCAAGATCATTGCTTGCTCTAAAACCTAATACTATATACCAATACTATGCCAAAGAAAACTCCCGGCTATGCCAAAGAAACCTCCCGGCCTATGGATGGCCTAATGGTAGGGTGGTAGGCCTAAACTCGGAATAGAAAATTTCAAAAAAATTTTAAGGCATCAACTATCAACTAAGAAGTATTGGACACAAATAAACTAGTCTAGGCCTATAGCTACAAATATAAATATTCCCAGAAAAACCTATTAGCAAATTATAATACACACAAATACAATACTTCCCTTAATTTCCAGCTTTTCCACAGCACTTGAGTGATAGACAGTTTGTGAAACGCCAGGCTGGTCCCAAGCAATAAGCCTGCTTTTTCATACTCTTCATCGAACATTGTCAGTTGCAGCAGCAGTGGCAGTAATATCTTTTCACGTGCGTTGCTCCAGCGTCCAAACGCTATTCGTATGCTGCCCTCTAGCTTTACTTTGAGACAAGCACAAGGGTCAAAGTTTGAACCTCTGTGCAGGGTGTGCACTGCACAGTGCACACCCTGCACAGTGCACACCCTGCTGCAAGCCCTATACTTTTCCCTCGGCTCCTAGTCATCTCGGCTGCGAACCCGTTGGCTGCAAAGACTTCGCAGCCTTTCCCCTCCCTTCCTTCCATCAACATCCACCTGTCCCATCGTATAGCTGTGGATAGCTCTACGAGCCCTTTACTTGGGAAGCCGCGTATCGTATGAGTCACAAAACTGTTCACTCACAATCGCCTCTCATGCAGGATCCCAGCACAGAGAGGACCGTTGACCGGGGAACGGACATTAGCCCCCTCGGACAAAAGCCCCCCGAGGTAGGAATTAGCCCCCCGTCTAGTATATCATTACCTAAAAATGACGCACAAAATGTAACAATAGGCCTAAGTTAAGCGAATATCTATAAGCCTACATTGCACATTAGTTCAACATTGTAAGAATAGCAGGCTACAGTCTATAGACTATTCTTCTTCTGCTTTTGGATATATATATATATATATATATATATATATATATATATATATGTGCGTGCGTGCGTGCGTGCGTGCGTGTGTGTGTGTGTGTGTGTGTGTGTGTGTGTGTGAACGTCTGAAGATTTACACACGTGTATAGCCTACATATATCATGCACATGACACGTGCAGTCGTGCACGCATACAAACATACGCATACATTTATTTACAGAGTTCGATGGGCTTTCCGCATCTATTGTCCTTCCGTTTGACAGCGGCCTGCCATAATTATGTGCCTTATCGTTGGCTCTCCCTATTCATTGGCCAGTCACATCTTTCACCCAGTTGGCCGATGTCTGGCTTCCTTAGACGATCATGTGTCATGCGCTAAGCCCGGCACCAAGGCCGTAGCCAGGATTTGATTTCGGGGGGGTGTTTCACTCACCAATTTTTCCTTCCGCAAAAAATTGATGAACTTTCTTTATTTCGGGGGGTGTTTTCATGGTTTTATTTCATGGTTTTTACATTATGTGCTCGTAAATGCATTATATTATTTTTCGCATTTTTCATTTCGGGGGGTGTTCAAACACCCAAAACACCCCCTAGCTACGGCCTTGCCCGGCACTTATGCATAATTTGCATATTATTATAACCAAAATTCTTAACCGGTTTAGACTGGTTTAATCGTAATCGTAATCTCCTAATTTCTAAAGCGCCACGCGGAAAGCCAAGCGCATGGCACAGGCTTATTCACGAGCGCTGCGTTGAGCCGAAAGGGTTGTCCTTAAGAGTAGTCCATGCATGGTGGTACGGCTCTTAGGGTCTAGTCACGGTAGGATCAGAGGGGTGGAGCTGCATAACATAGGGTAGGCCTATTGGGTATTGGCACGTACACAGGTAAAATTTTTGTGAGAAATGTGCATAGGCTATCACAGTACTAAAATACAGTCCCTTAACCCAGACAGCCTGCCTCATCGTCCCGATGGTGGATCACCAGCGGAAAGCATCTGAATACTGTAGGGGTCGGTTAAATATGGGTCCTCCCCAATTTGCCACCACCTCAGTGATTGTCGAACAACTTCGTGGGCCTGACACGTGACGTATGTGCGTATGCATGCATGCATTTTCTTCAGGCCCAGCAGTGTGCCATCGTCTAGCACAGTGGTTCTCAAACTTCTGCAGGCCACGGACCGGCAATAATTTCTTTGGGGAGCTCGCGGTCCACTAACTTTAATGACAAGCGCAAACAAAAGCGAACTATAGGCTATTATAAAAAAAAGACTTAAGCTTATAAGCCTATATGGCTATGTATAATAAAGTATTTGTTTCATTAATTATAAATCCTTAGTATTTTCCCAATTTATTCGTCACTTAATTACATTTTTTAAAGTTGAAGTTCAAACAAGTTAAGGATTTGGCTTATATAGGCCTATAGGCCTAAGCATAGGCGCAATCACGTCCCAAAAGTTGGGGGGACCATAATGAATCACGTCCTAAAAGTTGGAGGGGACCACAATAATAAAGTTATGGGACCACTCAAAAGTTGGGGGGACGCGTCCCGTGGGTCCCATAGGGTGGTTGCGCCTATGCCTATAAGGGGATCTGCAAACAGACATGTAGGCCTATAGATAATTAGGTCTAATAAGGTTTTGCGCTAATGATGGAAACACCTGCTCGAAATAAAACACATAAATCAGAATATCACCACATTTTAAATATTGTGGATCATATTTTCGTGTGAACGGTCGATTTGTTTATATTTAATTTTTTTATTAGCCTATGTTAGAAAACTAAAAGATGTAGCCTACATCCATCATCCAGTAGGCCCTAATGCTTGATCGGTGTTTAGTATCAAGCACCATAGATCAACAGACATAGCCTACACACGAAACTGACTGCAGTTATAGACGTAATAAATTCAGAATAAATAAAATTGACTGAATAGCCATTTGGCAAGATAAAATAAGACACTGGCAATGTATTTTTAAAATTTGAGACAGAATTTTTACTAAATTTTGATCAACATTTTGAATAATTTCACAATTTTAAATTTTATAAATTAATAACAATAATTTACTTTTCACTCTCAGACTTTTTCACGGACCGGTGGTCAGGGCTAAATCACCGCATTGTCATTAGGAACAGGTCCAAAAAGACAAGAGCTGATGAAATGCCACTAACTGAAGAATAGGGATTTCGGAAACATGTTTCAGATATTTATATCGAGCCCTTCGAAAGAAACCTATATCGGAAACATGTTTCAAATAGAACGAGCCCTTCTAAAAACACGTTTGGCATGCTTTTGTCCTTGACGTAGGCTATAAATATATTTTAGCGTAAGAGTTGCACAAAATGTGTGCAGTGTCACGCGGAAGGCTGATCTGACACTGTTCTAAAAGGTCGAGAATAAAAATAGTGGGGTTTTAAAATTTAAGGTTCTGCGCTCAAGAACTTCTTATTTAGAAACAAAATTTATTTACACTTTCGACAAGAATCGAATCATAGTTGGGCATCACTTAGGGGAAAGGGTAGTGTATGATGTTCTCCTAATTATGGTTCTTTACCGTAATTGGGATTTTAAAAAATCGGCGTGTAAACTGCTGACAGTTCGCTTGCATTTAATGAAACACCCTTACTTACTTATTTAATTAAGCGAGTGCGCTGCGTGCATGGCGGATTTTGTCGGAAAAAAAGAATAGCCAACAAGTTCAACAAATGCGATATTCTGTCTAGATTTCCATGGTTTTTGTTTGCTTTGGCAATTCTTAGTTCTGACTTTAAACGGTGAGTTTATTATTTCGATTATTTCGATTGTTTTTCTCTGTGCAGAATTTGTGAAATAGGACAACATATTATAAGAGATTTTAACCATAACCTAGTGTAGCAATTTAACGTTCAGCGGTCTTTCCCTTTCCGGTTTGCCATGAGGGCCTCATGAACAAACTTAGACGAGCCGGCTACTTACATCCTGATACACTTACAGCAGAAACTTTAGCTCAAGAGGCTGATAAGGTGCTTTTCAAAGCTGTTCTGGGAAACGAACTTCATGTCCTCCGTAACCTCTTTCCACTACAACGTGATCCATTATATAACTTTAGGGAAAGGGCTCACAATTTCATCCTCCCCAATAAAGACTCGTTAAACTTTATCCCAAGAATGTTATTCAAAAACATGTACTAACTATTTTGACCATAAGCTTTAAGCAGCCATACTGTTAATGTAAACCTACAGCGTTCTGTCTGTTGTTTATTGAATAAAACGAATATACATAATTTTAGTCGTGGTCGTGTGACTCGTGTTCAGGTATGTATTTTCATTTGTTTTTATCTATATGTACCTAATATTAAATTTTAACAAGAACGATTCGTTTACAATTTAGAACACTGACGCGCGACAGGCTTTTAGGAATTTGCGCGTGAAATATACGGGTTTTGTACGATTGTAATAACGACACGTGCGTAACCGCTTATACTGCCGCCATGATTTTCCAGTGCAAAAGATTGTCACGGCCTTTTATTCTAGAATTGCGAGCATCACATGCATAACTGTAATATCTGGGACTTTAATTAAGTGCCGTCGTGCGGCCTAAATGCCCGAAGCTCAGAGTAGAATTTTGGCCGAAACCCCGTAATCAATTTTTGCACACGCGATTTAAGTATTTTTAGACACTGGACTGTATTATCAATACGGCTATCAGGTTCATTTTGTCATTTAAGACTTATTTTATTTAACTCGGATTGGTTTTTGGGAGTTTGGCCGATTGCGGGCTTTTGTGAATATTCAGCGTTTTCGTGGATTCGGGTTTCGGAGATTTGGGTTGATCCCGGGTCGGTTAAGATCAGGTTATGCATAGTGAGGATCGGTTTGGATAAAATCAGGAATTTAGAATGGCGTTAGGTGTCGTGAGGGTCGGTTAAGTTTAGTCTCGTCGTTAGATGCTGTCAAAAGATATTGTATAAGCTTTTCGGTCCCCGATAGTATAATTTTTGCCGCATTTTGAATAAGCATAATAATCTAATTTATTATCAGGTTCCTATAATTGATGGTTTGCTCTTGTTTTGTTTTAGATTCTACATTGGAGACTTTCACCGCTCGTTTGATCTGTCGAGTGGTCGTGATCAGGTATTTCAGTGCATTAATTAATCCTATTGTGACCCTTTAAAAAACCCTTAAAATCAAAGGTTTACACAATTACCGTGTTTGAAAATTGTAACACTGAAAGCATGCCATGCTTTTAAAAAATTTAATTGGGATTTTTCCTTTTTTATTTTAGATTTGGCATTGCAAATTGTTTGGTTTAAGCTTAAGATGCATTTAGTCATTTGTGAGATTTTTTACCTAAAGATGCTGCTTTTGCAAAATTTTGTAACATGTACTGAATTTGCAGATATTCTTCCACAATGCATTCACTACTCATTTTCGCTTTGCGGAGCTGTCGTGTTTGAGCATTTAAGAGCACTAAGCTAGTTATGAGCCTTTTTAACTGAATAGCACTTAAGCCTGCCTCGTTTTCAGTCATTTGCTCTGAAATTTGGAAGGTGTTCTTCTGTTTGAGATTCTACTTTGTAGAGTGTTTACTTTACATTCACTGCTCATTTCCCTTTGGGTAGAGTCATATTTGGGTATATGCACTGGAATTTGCTGGTGTTCTATTTTAGATTCTCCTTTGTATATTGAATCTTTGTAAATTTGCAGCATGTAACACTGTTATATGTGCATGGTTATTGTGATCCAGGCGCTGCACTTATAATTATTATGATCCTGTTTGACTCATTCTTGACAATGAAGAGATTGCAGCTAGTGAACAGTAAATGTAGAGCATTATACTAAGCTGGGACAATATTGGGACATTCTGTAGATTGTGACGTAAAATATTTTAATTTGCAAAGTTAAGGTCTTTGACTGGAGATTGTGTTACTACCTCATATTGGATCAATTTATTGACTTATTGATAGGTGAATATTAATTTGGACATTATCTATAAACCTGTTTTAAGGATGCAGACTTTTGTGTATATTTAGTTTTTGGAGGATTTTGGTTTGGGGATTTGGGTTGAACATTAATCTTATGTTTCTTTGTAGGATTCAGTCTTAGGAAGAATATCATGAAGTACTACTTTCGAAGCCGTGTATCCAACTGCCAAGACACAGAGAGACTCTATGCGTGGAAAATTGTTCTAGCACTATTCCGTTTCAGAACGGTAATGTGTTTGGCTTCTGAAGGGCTAAAACTCAGCCTCTTATTTTAAAACATGTTAAAACTGGATTTAAAATAATGACCTATTAGAAATCATTCATTTAAATTTAAGTCCATTTAAAAAAATTAAATTAATTAAATCTGTTATAGATGAAAAAGATAATAAAATACTGCTAAAGCCTTCTTCTGAAAAGCACTGATTTTTTATTTGGCAGGTTTCTCATTATTTTGGTTAAAAATTTATGTAATTGTTTAGCTGATACTCGCTTTGCAAGCTTAAGACACAGTACTAATCTCCTCAGTTAGACCGAAAACACTTAGGGGTTTGAGTCCACTATTCTGAGGGTCCACTATCCCGAAGGTTCACTATTCCGAACTCTAAACCTAACCATAAAATCTAACTATAACCATAACCCTAAACCTAACCATGACCCTAACCCACCCCAACCATGACCCTAAACCTAACCCACCCCAACCATAATCATAATCCTCCCCAAACCTAAACTTAATCCTAACCCACTTTAACCCTAACCACCAAGGTTAACGAACAAAATATAGCGGATATTCGGAATAGGGGACCTTCGGAATAGTGGACCCTCAGAATAGCGGGTCGTTACCCACTTAGGTGGCATTGTCTTGCATTGGCGGTAGATGTCTTGGTACTACTTGTCTTTAGGTTAGCTGCTCAATGAAGCCGCTACTGGTTTTGCCAATGTCTTGTAGGGAGTGAAAAACTGAGTCAACTTTTGTGGACTTGCAGGGTTTTGAACCTGATTCCTTGTGCCAGTGTGCTGCCATTCAGCAATTGCCTTGCCTCTGCTTGGCAAATTTTATGATTTGCTGCTGCAGTCTTTGTAGGCACTGGTGTCCTTTGTGAATTACAAGTGTAATCCTTGTATGCTTCATGTTTAGGTATGAAATTGTTTAAAATGTTACTGGTTAAATACAGAAAGAACAGCTAGTTTGACCAGGCCTAATTGAATTGCTTTTTTGGTCTTTTAGGTCCGAGAAGAATTCTATCATTGGATGGAATAAGCAGACGCACAATTTTGTGAAGCTCGAAAGGTGAACTGAAGAGTGTCCTTTCTACTATCAATGATGAGTTTTATGATGATAAGAAATCAGATTAACTGCCTTTGTTTGCATAATGATGCAGAATGAAACTAGAAAAGTATTCATGCTCGGTCAATAAGTTTAATGATGAAAGCAGGATCTTTTTCCCATGATATCTGGGAAGGCGAGTAGTTCACTTACCAGGCTGTCGTTTGACTCCAAAAGCCGTGACCGGGTGCTACCAAGAGCAAACAATAAAATTTTGAAAACGTTTGTAACTAGTGTTATTTGCATACAGATTAGTTGTTTAATGGTTATTGATGTCCTGTGAATTCACTCGAGTGCTGTTTTCCAGCTGGTTATATTAGAGCATATTTACTTACTTACTCTCTTTTGCATGTGAGTGAAACTTTATTTATGCCGTGAAATTGTGAATGTGATTTGCGACGATGGAAATGCCTGAATTGTATCTTTTTGAGAATTTTTGGCTAACTTTCCAAGGCTTTTGAAATGTGATCTATTCTGATGTTTGGGAGGTAACATAAGCCAAGGAATTTTTATGATGACTGCTCATCAGCCTGGATTCAGTATCTGAAGCCCTGCTTTTTATCTTTATTTTTAATTTTACAGACAAGGAGTGAGGAGGCCTTTCAGGGCCTCGTTTATCTCCTACTCACAACACAGAAGAGCTCGCTGAAACGGTCAAGACTGTAGTTGGAATCGGCGTTCTCTTTTAAGTTTTGAGGTTTGTTGGAATTTTTTATTTTTTCTGTTCATTATCAAGTTATCCTATGGCATGGTCCATATTTAAAGGCATTTATTTTTACCATATTTATTAAGTTTTTTTATGTTGCTTAACATTCTTCATGGATTATTGCATTCTTATGATAAAAGCTTATTGTATGTATGTGCACTTGTTATAGCGCCCCTTCAAGCTCTCTATTCACTCAGAGGCGCTCTCGACTGCAGAGCGGACACTGCAGCGAGTGAAGGTCCCTACGCGACGACGTGAGGTGGATTCGAACCTCGAACCTTCCGGCTTCAAGGCAACGATGCCACCTTTGTTTATATTTTTGGTAAACTTTTCTGTTAAATTTGTTTTTGCTGGTAAACAGATCTATTAATGTGCAGTATTGGCTGCATAGAGGTCTGTTTGCAACTCCAAGCTAAGTTTTCCTGATACTCGCTTTAATCCTTTGGGTCCATTGCTAATCTTCTGTGTTGCTTTTAATTTATTTCTTTAGTGATAGCTTGAAAAAAGGTCATGGGAGGCTTTCTGCTGCCTTATTCTGAAAAGCACTTATTTTAAATAATATTTGACAGGTTATTTGTTATTTTGGTTAGGTAAATGTTTTGCTGATAATCACTCTGCAGTCTTTGAACCCAGTGCTAATCTCCCGTGCAAAGTTTAGCTTATTCTCTTATTAACAGCTTAAAAAGGTCATGGAATACTGTTCCGCTGCCTTCTTCTGAAAAGCTCTGATTTTTAATAATATTTGCAGGTTACTCATTATTTTGGAGAAAAGGTTAGTAAATTTTTTGCTGATACTCGCTTTGCAGTCTTTTGGCTCAGTGCTAATCTTCTGTGTTTGTATCCAGTGCGAGTATTAGCAAAACATTTGCATAAACCTATTGGCATTGCCATACATCGGCGATAGATGTCTGGGTACTCTAGCGAACTCTAGATTATCTGTGCAATGAAATTGATATTCTTTTGCCATTCATGTGGAGTTAGGCAGGGTGGTGTTCTATCCCCATGTACTGCTTGCTGTCTACGTGAATTAAGTAGATTCAGTGATGGGTGTTGAATTGGTGAAACTTACTTGGGATGTGTCATGTATGCAGATGATATTGAGCATTTAATTTCAGCATCGCTGTATGACTCCAAGCCATGGTTGATATTTGCTCTGTCGTTCGATGACCTCTATGGTTATGCTGATTCATTCCGTTTTCTTTTTTGCGCTATACAGCCATGTGCTAGGTTCTCTATTTACCTCCCATAAAGAATGTTACCTACTCACTGCATACTCGTTTGCACAACGGTGAAATTCCAAATGCTGAAGCAGTAATTCAGTGTTGATTTATCACACGTATGCTTTTCAAACGAGTTTGTGCTGTTTTTATTTTCTCTCCTTATTCTTTCTCTTTTATTCTTTTCCTGACAATGAGAAAAGAAGACACAAAGCGGCTGGAAGCTTTTGAGATGTGGGTTTGGAGAAAGATGGAGAAAATTAGTTGGACAAAGCATGTTACGAACGAGGAAGTGCTGACGATGGTTGAAGAGAAAAGATCTCTGCTAGATGCAATAAAGACAAGACAAAAGAATTGGGTAGGACATTTGCTGCAAGGAAACTCACTGCAGAAAGAAATAATTGAAGAAAGATTGGAGGGGAAAAGGTGCATAGAAAGGCCTAGACAAAAACTGCTGGATGGAATGATGGAGAAGGGCTAGAGGGAACTTAAGGACATGGCACAACAGCGTGAAAGATGGATACATTGGATGTTTGGACCTGCCGCTTGGCAGAGATACTAAAGAAGAAGATTCTTTCTCTCTCACACAGCTCCAAAGATGTCTTGTGTTTTGTAGCTTCATATGATTTTTATTTAATTACATATGATTATTTTTATGATTGTACTTGCTTAGATTGTTCTTAAATGATGTTCCAGCAGTGTGTTTACAGGTGGTTAAATAGAGTACATAATACTTACTTAATACAGTAGCATGTTCTGGGTAAACTTGTAGTTTAGCGTCGTAAATTATTTAAGGACAGACTAATTATTGCTGCACAATTAGAAGTTGGATGAGTGATGAAACCATGGTACGGTATATATGCTATAAAACCTTATACTATATAATGTGAACTGAAATTTTCTTGCAATTTATTCTGACAGATATCAACCATTGCAAATGTGAGGAAGAAGATGCAACAATGAAACAGTTTGTGAAAGGAAGAGTCGATCGATAGTGTCACAGACAAACCGTGACAGCTGAAGTGTACTACTGCAATCACAGCAGCCGGTATATTGTGAAAGGTGGTAGAGTACGTCACATGAAATTACAGCACATTTGCCAAATTGGCAGTCTGTGTCTAGCTACTATGTTTTTCAATATATCTTTCACTGGTTAGTGTATCTATTGTGACTATAAGCGCTACTTGGACATGTCCACTATTCTATTCTATTTTATGGCTTTAAAGAGCGCCTTTTACACTGCAATTTAATTGTAGGCGCTCACAGTGCGAAGAACCATTTGAAAAAGAAAAGCCTTAAGACAACGTAAAAAAGCACACTTTTCCAGTGTAACTGGTTGATAGTATGCCTTATACTTATATTCTGCTCAGTGTGTAATGACATTTTATTGTGGTGAATTATTATTATTATTGATTTTTTTATACAGCGCACATTAAAGGTAAACTACTAAGAAGCGCTCCAAGTCCAACAACGGCTAAATAAGGCAGTTTTTAAGCGAGAAAGAAACAGTGGTGTGACCTCTAGGCACCAGGCGGAGAGCAATAGGGAGCCCATTTCAGGTTCTAGGGCCAGCCACTGAGAGAGAGCTTGGCATCGATTATACCGAGTCTTTTAATAGGCTCGTGGCCATTTCTCTGTGTACTGTTACACGTTACACATGTGTAGAGTAATTATGAAACGGTTGTCCAGCAATGTACATGTGTACTTTAAATACAGTCCATGATAATAGACATAGGGCACTAGCCCAGTGGTAATACTGGCTTAGGTTAAGCTGGCTATATAATACACTGCTTGGAGAATGTTTTTGATTATTTGTAGCATTCATTTACTATGTTAGGCTTACTTACTTAGTACTTGGTCTATCCCATGCAGGTCTGCACATCGGGCAATGCAGGGTGAGAATTTCCAGTGGGATGGGGTGTTCAACTCTATAGTCTTACTTCAGGACGCCATAGTAAAGTCCTTATTGCAAACCCAAAGTCCACATAAATCAAAGTCTGATCTCCGTTATTTTTTAAAATTCTCATACTGGCCTGGCAACGTACCTCCTCCACTCCTGTTATACTGACAATTGCCTGATTTAATAACGTATTTTCTAAGAATCCATTATATTGGATGCTGGGCACTAACGGGTGAAAAGTGCATTTCTCTTAGAATTTTTATTTTAAAAAAAATTATATATGCAATTAAAGATGGCATTTACTTGTGTCACACTCAGGTGTTGTGTCGGTGAACTACTGCCCAGAGCACCAAGGTCACAGCTGCGATGTTGCTCATATTCGCAGGACCGTGAAACTCCGAAAGCGGTGTGGATTTATAACAAGTATGCTTTTCCAACGACTCATTTAATTAAATATAAAAATTAATTCAGAATTCCTTGTAAGAACATTTTGTGATTTTAGCATGGACAAGCTATTTGAAACTAATGGAAGGCGAAAGGTAAAAAGCCTGAAAATTATGACATGCGAATTATAGGAGTTGACCTAAAACAAGGCTCATAATGCGCTATAAGATTTAGAATGAGAGAAAGAGATAATTAATTGTCCTTTGAAGAGTCTACCCGTTTTCCACTGATATTGATTTTAGCTGGTTCAAATTGAATATTGCTATGTTAATTTCCATTAACTTCTATTTTTGCCGATTGCTTAGTTAAAGTGAGACTATAAATATAAATGTCTATAAGTATTGCCATAAATTCAGATTCTGTTTTTTGATGCCATATTTGCTTAAAAACAGCAGTCCATGTGATTTCACGACATATAGGTGCATGTGTTTGTGTCAATTTTTTGTCATTTATGCTTTCAAAGTAACTTATTTCTTGCTCAGTGATCCATCAGTAGTGCGTACAAACTTGTATGCACATTACATTATTGCTATGCAACATTACTAAAGATTCCAAGAGTGATTGTCAATAAATGTAGTTTTTGGTAAACCAATGTATTCTTTTGTTGAGACAATCTCCATTTTTAATTCAATAACTTGTAGATGTTAATTGGACTTTATATGTTCGTTGTTGCAGGTTGCAGTAGAAGTTGATAGTTACCTGGCATGAAGGACATTCATCTGTTATGGTGTGCTGCAGTTCTTGGAAAGTAATGCCAAGTCTGGACACTTTCTTGTAGAGAGCAAACTACCTCATATGCACATGCCACATCTGTGCCAGTGGAATGCATGTTTTCCAGTAGGGGTTCAATTAGAAATAGCAAAAGTTCAAGTTTGTATGTTTTGTCCGCGACAATTATAAATTAAAATAAATGCAGCTCTTTGACAGGAACACTGTAGATGTACATATATTTGATTTATTTCGAAAGATAGATGTACTTTTTTTAAGTGTTAACCATTAGTTGACAGTTGGCTTCTGAGCCTTATTTAAAAGTTAGCTGAATTTCAGCCGTAATTCTGAGTTTACGCATAGATGTATTTTTTTAGATTGCAGCTTCGGGTCTACCTTGTACCTAAAAACTTTGTAGGGGCTTACAAAAGTCAGGTGAAGTTATGTAAAAAATAAATTTATTCATTGCTTAAATTTTTCATTTTTTTATTAATTCATTTATTCAAAAAAATTAATACAAAGTTAATAACCTTAAAGTTTGTACTGAAACAGTTTAAATTAAGCTGTGTTCCATAATTCTAACTTTGCTGCTCTTTACACCAGCAAAATTACATAAATATAACATTTGTCCTTAAATGTCTTTTCTGGCTAAATGCTCATGAATCCTGATGAAATCTGAGCACGTGTGATTGACATGAGTCAAGCAACAAGGTGGATGTTTTTAACTAAGGCAATTATGGGGTGTGGTGTAGTAGTGGGTATGTTGGTTGCCTTGCAGCTGGAGGGTTGCAGGTTCGAATCCAGCTCAAGCCGCTTCATAGGGACCTTCTTGGGCAAGTCCTTCACTCGCAAATGCTCAGCGCTTTGGCGTGAAACTCCAATAGTGTCCACGCTGTAGTCGGGAGCACTTTTGAGTAGCAATGTTGAAGGGGGAGGCGGTATAACAAGTGCACAGACAAATAAAGCAGAGTTTGCGGTTGTATATTGTTCACAGAGGTGCCTAAATACTTATTCTGACACGACTTGACTACTGCAGCTCTACTGCACGGCCTCGCACGATGCGCTCTGCTTCTTCCAAATGAATACTTCATAAAGCTGCAAGACTGTCTTGGATTCTCTTACTGAGACAACATCACACATACTCTTCATTCTTTACTCTGGCTTCCTGTTTGATTTCGTTTCAAGCTGGCACTCCTCATGTACTAAGCATGCACAGATCAAATGTCATGCTACTTGTCATCTATGGTCACACATTGGAAATGTGTTCTCTTTGGTCAGTATTTGCTGGAAGGTATGTTGTTCCTGGTACACGTCTTGTCTTTGGTCACCGTTTTTTCACATTTGCTGGTCCATTCATTTGGAATTCTCTGCATTCTCATATTCGTTAGTCTCTTTTAGCAAGATTGTCTCTCGCTACAAACTGAAATCGTATCTTTTCCAGTCAAACTAGGCCTATACTTATTAATTATTGTCTGCAGAGCTTTGATGTGCACTTCGGACCTTTGTAAGGAAGGCATTATCAAATTTCAGTTGTATTTTATTGTATAAATGCAAATTTTTATGTATCACTTTGTGAATATTTAGCATCATTAGTGCTTTGGCGCAAGAAATTTATCAAAAACCAAAACATATTTGTTTTAAAAAAGTGTTAATTTTCCACAGGGGCAAGCTGTTGCCCATATGTGGGGGCATCAATGAATAGGCCTACATATGGTAGTGTCAATGTATTGAATGGAAACACTTGGCTTTTAAGTGTTTGGCTATTTAAGTGCGTCTTCCTTTGGTGACTGACTATGCGCGCCTGAGATTCGCATTCTGATGTGACGTTGCATGCGTAGGAAATTAAGTAATAATAAAATAAAAAATCAACTCCATAAAATTTGCTTAGGGATCCGTTTCTGCCTTGGCCACACACACCCTCGGAGCAAGCCTGCCAATAGGTCCCTTTTTCCTTGCTCACTGTCAATACCTTACACCATTTGTTGTTTCTCTTTCGCATGTCCATAACCGGCACTTTTTCAAAATAACAGAGCATTTGCTAATCCTCCGACCATAATTATGAACATTGTTCTATATCCTACTGCAGTTTGTGTGTTTGTTCATAACCCACTACTCCGCACAGCTATGTATTATTTATTATTTTGAAATTTTAACAAAATTGCATTATCACACTATACACATACTGTACTGTAGGCCTACACATAAAAGAAGTTCCAAAACAATTCTGTACTTTAATTCATCGTAAATGACCTTCGAAACCCAACATGACCACATTAAAAGGAACAATTACACAATATCAGTTTACATACAAGTTGGGAAGTCGCGTTAATAGTGTCAAACCTTGAGAAATGGAAATGAGTTTTTAATTCTTTATGGGCAAGTTATTTATGTTTTGGTCTCCAGGAACTGCTGTAGAACCTTGCCAAAACACGTCATCTCCGTGATATTCGTCACAGTCATAGAAAGGAAGGCTTTTTTGGCAAGGTGCAGCAGCAGTTATTGTAGATCAAAAAATACATAAATTGCACATTTACAACTACACCATTAGATGAATAAAACCACACAAAAATTATTCCTTTCTTGCATGTCTTGCCAGTGTAGTGTGTCTGTAAACATGACAAAAATTAACTCGGAACGATATATTTCAGCACTTTTCAAAAATTATTATAAATTCCTCATGTCAAAGAGAGCAAATGTTACTTGACCATGCAAATCTATGCAACACTCAGTACTGAAAACTGAAAACCAAATGTGTGTAGCTGGTTTAGATCAAAAGTTATTGGCATCTGAAAACGACAAAAAATTAGCAGACGCAAATTCACGTTCAAAAATAACGAATTTTTAAAACAATTTAGAGAGTTAACTGAAGAAGACCATCAGGAAATTAGTATCAATGAAAGGTTTTTCTTCAGGCTTTCCAATGATGTATGTTTTACTTGTTTATACGGTGTCCCACATGCCCATTTGGTCAGCTGAAAGTGACCACTGTTACGGAGATGAAGGCTTTTTGGCAGGTTGCCACAGCAGTTCCTGTAGACCAAAAGACAAATAAATTGCACATTTACAACTACACCAGTAGATGAATAAATCCACACAAAAATTATTCCTTTCTTGCATGTCTTGCCTGTGTAGTGTGTCTGCAAACATGAAAAAAAATTGACTCGGCAAGAAATATTTGGACACTTCAAAAATTATTATTAATTCATCATGTCAAAGAGAGCAAATGTTACTCGACCATGTAAATCTATGCAACACTCAGTATTGAAAACTGAAAACCAAATGTGTGTAGCTGCTCTAGATCCAAAGTTATTGGCGTCTGAAAATGACAAAAATTTGGCAGACGCAAATTCGCGTTTACTTTTCAGCTTACCCCCACCAACTTCAGTACCCCATAACTATTAGTCAGCTTTCGCAATAAACACTTGAAACTTTCCAGTTCTTCATGCCAGATGATAATTGATTTTTTGTGAAAAAATCAAGAAAATCTGAGTCGGAGTGTGGGGAAAAGCTGAAATTTTTGTTGATTTGGCACCGAATGACCCATTAGCCAGGGTAGTGCTGCGTATTACACTACAACTAGTTCCTGAGTCCTATTTTATCATTCATTCAATCATTAAATGCATTTGTATAGCGCCTATCTAAGAGGACTGCTCAGAGGCTCTCCCAACCCCAAAACGGCTAAATAAAACTGTCTTAAGATTCAGAGGAATGCCTGTGAAGAAGTTATAGAAAGAGAGAATAGCGTCAAAGGGGAGGCCATCCCAGTTTGAGGGTGCTACAACACAGACTCTTAATAGTGGAACTTGGAAGCACGAGCAAAAGAATTGAGAGCACTCTTTATTTAGTCAAATGAAAGGAGCAGAAGTGGTGAGCACTAAGACTAGGGCTAAATCAGCTGCATTGGCTTCCTGTTGAGTTCCAGATAAAATTTATATTGGCCTGTCTGACCTACAAATCGGATCCCTCTGCACTAAGTACACCTCCTTAACCCTCAGTCACTACAAACTCTATACATAGATATTTAACTCCATACTCTGCTGACGACTCAGATTCAAATTTCAATGTGATCTTGCATGCGTTACAAATTTACGTCGTCCTTACTTTAGACCTTCCCCTGCAGAGCTGCCCATCAGTAACACATTTTATCCATTCCTCTCTGTCCATCGCCATCTCAACACGTCGTCTCCAGACATCGAAAATCATTTTAGAGTCTCCATCGAGTTTTTCCAAGTTTCTCTTCCGAGTTTCCTTTTCAAGGACATAGGTCGTTGCTTGCTTGGCTCTTCAATCCTGATCCATTCTTATCTTGTGTCCCATCCACTTTAGTCGCATCTTCCTGATGTCACTCTTCAGTTTCTCCTGACCCGTCCTTTCTCTGATGCTTTCATTTGTTATCCCGTAACCTGTAATAATATTTATATCGTAATATAATAATAATTATAATAATAATATGTTATCGGGGTAATATACATATATATTACATTTAGGTGTTTCTTGAAGGGGCGCTATAACAATTGCTCATACATGCATAACAGCCAGCAAAGAGGCCAACAATATACTGGTAATAAAGGCAACTTTCACAGATGGGAACAGTTATTTTCATAAAACCTGTTAAATTCAATGTTAAATCAACACTAATTTAAAACATTATCAAACTCAGCATATGTTAATGACTGCACTTTTAACAACCGGGTACGATAATAAATTATTCACAGCCTTGAATGTGAGTGCTAATTAATGGTTGAGATATAATGTTCTGATTTGGGTCCATATCCAATAAGTTTTAGGATAGTTTGTATTATTAAGGTACACCTTTAGCTTAGCATTCTAAATTACTTTATCATAGAAGCACTATCATATTTCATAAATTCAACTTCTAATTTGTACTTTATCATAGAAGCACTATCATATTTCATAAATTCAACTTCTAATTTGGGAAGATTCTTTTATCCGGTTTCTTCTTATGGTAAAGTCTTTCTATCAATACAAACATTTTATAAGTAATAATTAAAGTAATAATTATTTTCATAATTTATACAACTTCTATTTAATAACACGCATAAGAAATTAGTTTAAGATTATTTTCAGATTAATTACTTATGTCTGTTTATTTAGTATTGCTTTGTGAGAACGTCTTAAACATAAAAGCAATTATTTTTTGTCGATCAAACAGAATTTCCGACGCCCGCAAACACTGAACATACGCAAAAGTCCGATTCCCCTTAAACAGTTTAATAATAGAAAGCGGTTGAATCCGTTAAAATTATTCGGAGTTAAATTGAAGACATGGCATAATGGACCAATTAAGTATTCATTTATAGCACAGCTGTAATGTTTAGAAATTAATAGGTTCTGTGAACATTGTTTCGGGGATCCGGCCAAAATTCTATTCGGATTTCGGGAAATTGGGCCGCACCCGACTTCTATTTGGCAAGCATCAGTGCCACTTGGGTAATCCCGAAGACTGCATGCCCGTACATGTAAACACTATGGTCGCTCAAGAAATCGCTAGAATAGAGCGCTGCTTCGAATTTATATTTACGAATTTATATTATATTTACTCGTATTTAGTAAATACGAGTAAATATAAATTTGAAGCTAAGGCCGCTGCGCTCTATTTTAATATAAATGAGAGGAAACATGCAGCAAATACTATTTACTGTATGTTTCCTCTCATTTATATTTTCTATTAACCTAACCGTTTTACTTAGAGCTCGCGTTGATTATTTGCTTACTGAGCGCATTTGTATCATGGGTGGAGCTGATAGGTCGCAGCGCTCTATTTTAGCTAAGTCCTTGGCAGCCTTATTGTTTTGTATACGAGCACGCAGTCTTCGGGATTACCGACTTGTAATCCACCAACGTTAAAATCCATGCAATGACAAATAATTTAGGACGCTTAAACAGCACGTGTACAGTTGTTTTTATTACGCATAGTTTTCAACCTAATCCGATACGGGTGGGGTTATTATTTACAATATTAAACAGACACTATCCGTTGTTTAGTTTGACCGCAAAGCCAACTACAAGTTTGACGAAAGTCAATATAATACTTACCAAATGCGTTGATTGTAGACAGACTCTGATATAACTAAACGTTTACCTAACTAAATATAAAAGCCTATCAAGAACACTTAATATTACACAGATATTAAGTACATTCGAATCGATTCAATTCGAATCGAATCGAATCGAGCATAGAAAATGTTATTGGAAAAACGGAAGTGTCACTGATCATGTACGTCATCTCATTTGCATAATTTTATTATGGAGAGCGAGGTATTCTCGACCGTTTTCTTAAGGAGAGCGAGGGACCCTCGACGGTT
>OX457040.1:120000-260000 GCA_949752735.1 Lumbricus terrestris | reverse complement strand
GTGGGTAAATTCACAAAGGCAACCACACAAATAAATAAGTCTGGCTTACGCACGTCCTTAGATCGGTCCTTTGGAAAAAACGCGAGCACTTGCAGGTCTAGGCCGCTATAGGCTCATATAATTATAGTCTTTCAGTCTATCTGTAGGCCGACTGAATGTATGCAGGCCTACTCGATAGGCCTCGTCATTATGACCGGTGGTATAAAAAAGGTTGAAGGCTGAACGTTTCCGGAACTATTTACAATATAAATATTTCTATGATGTCTTAAAAAGTAGAATGCATCGATCGTAGCACATATTGAAAATAATATTGAAATTCTTACAGTCATCTTGATTATTGCAGTTTAATCCAAACGAAACTGACAGCGATCGGTGAACCGTCACGTGTAAAAGTATTTATAATATGAAACGCCTATCACTTCCGCTATTGGTCTCTCTCTCACACACGCGCGCACACACACACTTGACCCCAAGGGCGGATCCAGAACGTTTCGAAGGGGGCCAAAATTTTCGCTCTTGTTGGTTGGTTGGTGGGACAGAGGAAAACTTTCGTGTTGTTCGTCGCCAAAAAGTTGATGACCTTGTTTTTTAAGGCATCCGTCCAATTTTTCATGAAAAAGATACCAAGTCAGCCGCCAAAAAAGTTGATGACTTTTTTTAGTCGTCGGTCATTGTGGTCGAGTGTGTGCTAAATCAAATGGGGTCACACCCCATGCGATTTCTTTAATGGGGGGCCTCGTATCCTGTTTTTCTCACCCGCTACATTTATTTCATGGCTTGTTGCAACCAAATGGGAGGGGCCACGTCCCATGGGATTTTTAAATGGGGCCATGGCCATTTTGGCCCCCCTGGATCCGCACCTGCTTGACCCTACACCAACAACGGAATTAGCCCAGGAGTTCATTATCAGGTCACAATTAAACACACTGAAAGCACACGTCACCGTTGACTCAGAAGGTGGTTATACGAGCCCTGGCTCACACCACACGCTACAAAAGGCAGCTGTCACTACGTCATAGGTCGGTCTAGCATATATGGCTACAGGCCACAATCATAATAATTATTATATCCCCGTTCGTCCGTTATCGAAGACTAGCTGGGGTACCCGGCGTTGCCCGGGAAATTTAGGATTCGACCCGCTCCGACCACAATTAACCCCACCACACAACACCCCACCACACTCCGACCTCTACCGGTACGACACCCGAGAAATTTAGGTTTCAGGAAAATTTCCACCCTCATCCCGCCCCCACTCCCTCCACCTCAACCCTCCACCTCCCAACCCTCTCCCACCCCACCTCCCACCCCATCCACTCCATCCCCACCCCCACCCGCCCCTACTTCTCTAATCCCCCACCACACCCCCATCCTACCTCCTCTGAGTCCTCTCACAACGAGAGTCACGTCTGACTCCATGGAAGAGAAAGTCCCGAACGGTGGTTCGCATCCAAAAGGACTGCAGTTGGCTAATTTACGAAATTCATGAGATACCTTAAATTATGTGGTTGTCATTCAAACGAGAAGCGATGACGAAGGAACTCAAACGACCGTTTCATTGAAAAATGAGTTTAATGGTCTAAGACTCTAGCTTATAATAATGGTTGCTATTATATAATAATTATAAAAAATTAAATAGGCTTTCATTTAACTTACTTACGATCCATGGCAATATGCGTGAAACATGAACCATATGCCAGCAAACATCAGACGGAACCATTACGGGCCCATCATATTATGGGCCCATCCAGGGCCGGATTAAGAAATGTGGGGCCCTGTTCGGGAAAAAATTTTTGGAACCTCGGCCGAAAAATCTGATGACTTTTTAGTCGTCTGGTCGAAATTTCTTTAGAACATACCGATTTTTCCCCTGACAATAATAGCTAACGACCTTTTTTAGTCGTTTGGTCGAAATTTCCTCAGAATATGCCAATTTTTTCTTTAAAAAAATCTTTTTCCGCATGTATGGGACCCCCTAAAGTGTAGGGGCCTCTGTTCTGCCGAACATGTTGAACATGCCGTCAATATCCGGTGTCACGAAATAGAGTATCCCCCGTATTAACCGTATCCCCCCAAATGAAGAAAAGTCGAAAAAAGTCACTTCCGCGTGCTTTTTTTGCAAATTAATTTTCATCTGCTTTGTTTTGAACAATGACACTAACAGGCATGTTTATTGCTATATACTAGATATTTATTTTTGCTTTGGTTTTAGAGCACTTAAAACTTTTAAAACACTTAAAAACACTCAGAGTCACTAAATAAATTCGAGTTGCCTTTCTCTGAACATTGCTTAGGACACTTAAAACAATTAGAGTAGGCTAACTTCAAATTTTGATTAGAGCACAAATTTTTCAATTATACGCATTTTTCAAAAAAGGGGATAGACTGGTTCATCCCCCCGGATAGTCTAGACCGGTTAATTCCATCCGGAGGGATAGATTAATTCATCCCCCCAGATAGCTTTCAGGGGGGATACTCCGTTTCGTGTCACCGGCCCTGGGCCCCATCATTTGGAAATATAGGCCTCAAGTGACATGCATCAGGACATATTTAGCCGTTTATAGGATTTCCTCTCATCTCTAAGCTTAATCTTATTACGTTTATAAAAGATATCTAAAGTTCAAAATCATTTGTAATGCCATTTAATTAATATTATGTTATTAACACCAATCTATTTAACGGTCATTTTAAAGTCCATCCTATGATCACTTGATCCCTACCCTTTAATCCCATCTCTAAGGATAGAATACATCCTCTGATCCTTAACCCTAGTCCATTCTTTGTTCCTCAAGTCCTTTGATCATTTCTAGTTACTTAGAACTCTTCCACAATGCGCAGAAAAGGTCTCTGCACCAGATTTCTTTTCCCGAAATCAATGAAGCATTCATTTCTAAAGAGATAATAATTATTCGCTATCCAGCGGAGTCTTTTTCTTCCTCCCCTTCCTCCTTCTTCTTCTTCTTCTTCTTCATCCTCCTCTTCCTCCTTCTTCTTCTTCTTCATCCTCCTTCTTCTTCTTCATCCTCCTCCTTCTTCTTCATCCTCCTTCTTCTTCTTCTTCTTCTTCTTCATCCTTCTTCTTCTTCATCCTCCTCCTTCTTCTTCATCCTCCTTCTTCTTCCTCCTTCTTCTTCCTCTTCATCCTCCTCCTTCTTCTTCATCCTCCTTCTTCTTCTTCTTCTTCTTCATCCTCCTCCTTCTTCTTCATCCTCCTCCTTCTTCTTCATCCTTCTTCTTCTTCCTCCTTCTTCTTCCTCTTCATCCTCCTTCTTCTTCTTCATCCTCCTCCTTCTTCTTCATCCTCCTTCTTCTTCTTCTTCTTCTTCATCCTCCTCCTTCTGCTTCCTCCTCCTCCTCCTTCTTCTTCTTCTTCTTCTTCTTCTTCCTCCTCTTCCTCCTTCTTCTTCTTCCTATTCCTCCTTCTTCTTCTTCATCCTCCTCTTCCTCCTTCTCCTCCTTCTTCGTCTTCCTCTTCTTCCTCCTCCTTCTTCTTCTTCCTCGACAACAAATGAACAAACGACCTTTGACTAAACGAGAAACACGAAAGCAAAGCAAACACAACAGATGACTTGGATAATCTTTCTTTAAAATCGTTCTACAATCTGAGACAGTGTGCAGCTGTGCAAAAGAAATGAATGCTACAACATTGATAAACAGAATGTCTCATGTGAAATCAATGTGTTCTTCTTCTTCTAAACATAACCTTCGAAACTAACCACTGAACACATACTGTAATTTCGCTGAATAAACATTTCTATGCAAAACGATTTCCAATGATTGTACGTCCAGTTTTAACCCTAGAGCTACAAAAAAATAAGTTCAACAAATGGACGGAATCAAAAATGGATTAATACCTCAGACACATGCCACAACCACACACATATTATTACTTATACTGGCATAATAATGTAAAAAATAATAATAATGTTATCGTTATTAATATGCATTTGTTAAGTTCAACCATAAAATAATAACCAGGCATCAATTTATGGCATCATAAAAATGATAAAAATGCTCAAGTTCCCCAATCAGTAAATGTGTCTGGGGAGAAAGGTTGAATAAATCCTCTCCACATAGATTGATCATTACAACAGGTTAAACAAAATCACTAAAAAACACCGGAATATAAAACCAATCAATATCATACAATCTCCGTGATGCACAGCTCAAAGTAAACAAATACACAACCACAATATATTCTGCAGAAAATTCTATAAAATATTTCACAGCTGATAAATGAAACATAATTGTATCATAATACATTAATAAACAAAAGAAACAAAATGCAAGAAACATCTGCAGCACATTTTCACCGAATCTGTTAAAAGTGCATAACAGACTATTTACAAAACTTGGCTAAAACATACGACTTAATAATGAGCTTCTTAGTAAGCACACAACTGATAACTGCATTTTGGGCAACACATATGACAACATTATGATGACTCAAGGTGTCCTATGCATTGCAAAATGATCAATTGATCATTTTTACAAAATGCATGACAGGTGAACTTGCTAACTAAAATATTACGATGCAAATATTTCAATTATGCCAAAAATAAGACTAATAGGATCAATCTTAACTTCACAACAGGCGAGACAAATACAAGACCTGAAAACCACAGCTGACATTTGTTACAAAATTCATAACGAAAAAGGAAAACTGGAAATTAAAAACAAACCGGAATCTTAGAATTAGGCAGAGCATAGAGTTCGCTGAAGTTCACTCACTGCCTTCAGCAGACATTGTTGTAGCATCTGGTCACAATATCTTTTATTGGCAATCAGCAAAACCAAAGGAAATTCAGAACTGACAAGGAACTTAACAAGCGCTAAGGAAATTTGAAGAGCAATGATCTTTAAAAGACAGAAATTGCCTCGAGTGAAGAAAATCACAATTCATCTTTCCCTCAATTGACAAAAAAAATTACAGCAGATTTCTACAAAAATACAACAACTGACTTAAACAAATGCTTAGCATCTGCACAAATTTCGAATCAACCGGGATTTGAGCTTTGAAAAAATATGCATTCAGCATTTTAATCAGCAATGATCGCTTGTTGTAATGGAAACAACATTGAATGAAGATTTGAAGCAAGTACAGATAGTGGACATGAAAGACAGATTAAACCAGATGACTAAACTGCATTGAATCTCATGAATCTAAAAATATCGATCTCAGTGCATTTACTGATTCAAACCCAGAGAGAAACCAGTGTGGATCACAGTGGCAATGCATTGACGGTGGCAGAAGATGCGACGTAAATCACCAGCCATCACTTGCCACCAGAAGAACCGTTGTTCATCTTGTTAGCTCAACAGGGGAGTCGTATCCGTGGCAACGCGACCATGAGCTGCTGCTGCTGTTGCTATCTCTCCATTCTCCCCTGTTGTGTGTGATTCTGAGACGTGTTTGTTTGTAACGTTGATCGTATCGAGGTCGAGTCGATTGTAACTCTCTTTATAGACGAAGAGGATCGGGAGACAAATGACGATGCTACCAATCAACGTCCAATTCATCCACTGCATATCTGTTTAAAACACTCACACGTAACAACAATACATCAGCTTCATACAAAGCTGAGCAGCTAAATAAAGACACAACAGCACATAATCTACACCCAGACACATCTTTATAAATAAAAAGAAGATTCTGTGTGTCTTTTTGTCCGGGATGCATTTCAACAGTTTTTGAGCTTTTCACTCCAAACCTTCACTACTAGAATATATACTAGAATACTAGAATATGCTGACATGACTTAACTACTGTGTTCGTCTGAATCGTCTCGGTATGGGGCACCCATTGGAGGGGTTCGTGAATCTCTGGCACCATGGAGGCCAGGTGGGGGCAAAACCCCTCATTTTCGCTACTTTTTCAGCCGTTGCCATGCATATTTTCACACTTATTCACTTGAAACGTTACAGCTAGACAGACTTTTACAAGGGCCACCTCGCCTCTACCCAACACACACCTTGGCCCGCACTGGCCGAGTGGGGGGGAGGTGGGAGGAGGAAATTATCCCGAAAACCCAAATTTCATTGGTGGCGTACCGGTGGAGGTCGGAGTGTGGTGGGGCGTTGTGGGGTGGGGTGGAGATTATCCTGAAAACCCAAATTTTACGTGTGGCGTACTGGTGGAGGTTGGAGTGTGGTGTGGTGCAGTGTGATGGGGGGGTGTGGGGTTGTGGCCAGAGCGGGTGGAATTTCCGGGCAAGGTCGGGCACCCCAGCTAGTACATATACATTTACATGCATATACAGGGTGGGCCATAAAAAAGTAACCCCCTACGGTTTTTATCCCATATCTTGGCCAAACATAAGAATTTTTAAATGAAACTTTACAGTCTTAAAGGCAATTCATATTTACGTACAATGGTCAAATTTCAACAAAATATTTCAAACAGAACAAAAGTTATATCACTTTTAGCGAGGCCACCCCTCGTTTTTTGACGATTCAAAAACGAAACGCAACAAAAATTAGTTTTTTGCTAATATCTTGGTCAGAAGGAAGAATATCGAAAAGAAATTTTACAGGATTAAAGACAATTCATATTTACAAATGATAGCCAGATTTCATCAAAATATTTCAAACCCAACAAAAGTTATACCACTTTTAGTGAGGCCACCCATCGTTTTCTGACTTTTTTGAATCATCAAAAAACGTAGGGTGGCCTCACTAAAAATGATATAACTTTTGTTCCGATTGAAATATTTTTATGAAATCTGGCCAACATATGTAAATATGAATTGTCTATAAACCTGTAAAATTTCATTTGGAAATTCTTACTTTTGGCCAAAATATTGGCAAAAACCTACTTTTTGTTGCGTTACGTTTTTGAATCGTCAAAAAACGAGGGGTGGCCTCGCTAAAAGTGATACAACTTATGTTCTGTTTGAAATATTTTTTGAAATTTGACCATTGTACGTAAATTTGAATTGCCTTTAAGACTGTAAAGTTTCATTTAAAAATTCGTATGTTTGGCCAAGATATGGGCTAAAAACCGTAGGGGGTTACTTTTTTATGGCCCACCCTGTATATGCACATACACAGTTGCATACGTACATGCAAACATATATAAATTAATAGGTAAAATTATGCTTGAGATATGAGCAAAGAAAACAGCAACAGTAGATTCAAGCATCTCTAGCATCTGACATGAAAGATATTTAAGAGATTCGATGCTTTAAAATTAAAATCAGCAATAATCATAAAGAGAAGATTTCAAGCAGAATGCTAAATCTACTTTAACTTGATTTGATATAGCACCGGTGAATAAGCTGGTCTCCCTGACGTGGCTTTTGTGGGCGCTGAGAAATTCTCGAAGATTTACATTACATTACATTTAAAGATTCTGCAGTGATTAGAAGAAGACAAAGTTCTGCTAGACTGACAGAGAGACTGATTGACTGACTGATTAACTGACTGACTAATTGACTGACTGACTAATTGACTGACTAATTGACTGACTGACTGACTGATTAACTCATATAACTGACTGATTAACTGACTGACTGATTGACTGACTAATTGACTGACTGACTGACTGATTGACTGACTGACTGACTGACTGACTGACTGATTAACTGACTGACTCATTTAACTGACTGACTGATCAACTGACTGACTGACTAATTGACTGACTAATTGATTGATTGACTGACTGACCACTCCTTCCAACTGCAGGGATCATGAACATGAGGAGAAAGATGAGTCCAACACCGTTGTTCATCCACGTCTGAACTCCATTCGTTAAACCCTCGGCTATCGGAAAAGCCGTCTCACACGCAAGTTCATAGAAGAGCGGAGACGCGCCAGATATGCCGATCATGACGGCAATGAAAGTGGAATAGAGAATACCTAAAAGAATAGATTATCATCATCACACATCAGTCGATGATGATCACAGATGTATGTATGCATGCATGTATGTGTGTATGTATGTATGTATGCATGCATGCATGTATGTATGCATACATGTATTGATGTATGCATGTATGTATGTGTGTAACCTAGTTGCACTGTGATTGGTCCAACTTTCATGGCATATAAATAGTGTAGCATGATACGGCATCCACTCGTTCAACGTCTTTCTATACAAGTATCAATACTGCTGCACATTGCCGCAGTGATTGAAAAACGAGTCTTCACGCCAACCAGGTTCATCACTCAGATTGAAAGGTCATCGTCGTCGTGAGATGATGATGATGATGATCCTTTTAACCATGAATTGCATCGGTCTATATTGACAGAAGGAGATCTATATAGTCATTCACTTTACATCTGCTAATATCTTGTGCTCCCATTTCACATTCAGCAGAAGCATAGCTCCACATCAACAACAACAACAACACAATTGATGAATCATCTTAATCCCTCCCTCCCTCACCTCATTTAACTAGAGATACAAAATCAACCCACTGATGAACTGAACAAAATTTCAACAGACGTCGCTAGTAATATTATTATGTATAACTAGAATGAATTCCATTCATACAAAATTCATCTGCTGGCATAGACGACTCTTCGATATTCATCCATTACAATCTGAAACTCACACACGTGCATCAACAGTCGAAATGAACAGTCTAAAGCATCAAAGCTTTGCAACTTTCTGTTAAAGATGATCAGAACAAAAGGTGAATGATGGAAAATATTTTGTGTATTTATAGGCTGACCTCTGTTGAACGGAATGACCTTCATGCATTCCAACGTGAAGATAATGACCATGACGAGAGCGAATAGAAACAACGCGATGAGAATGCGCTTGAACCGTCTGGCATAGACATCCGTAAACCTGGTCAGAAGAAAATCACATGACAGACATTGAACTAAAAGACAAGACAATTTCCAATTTCCTATGAACACAAATGATGAGGCAAATCCGGAGTTGCCATAACTAAGAGCCAATCTAAGTAAAATTATTTCAATGGGTTAATGGCTTGATGCCATTTAAGAATATATGAAATTGGAGTGTATCATGTGTATGTTGAGGATGGTATGGACGAATAGTAACTTGACTTCGTTACTCGCATAACATCTGAGAAGATAAATTTAAATAAGGTCACAGATCTGTAAAAACCAGTTTTAGTTGAAGAGCATCAGAGTAAAGTAATTATAATCTAAACAAAAATACTTAGACAGCAAAACATGTCATCCCATTTTAATTAATGACTAACAGTTTTATAGATAATACTTGCAATCATCCAAATTCTTACCGTGATACAATGCAACCAGCTACGCCACCGACGACTTGACCGATAAATCCGAGCCAACCGGCTTCCAGCTGAAAGAATGCAAGACGCTCTTCTTCAAGATCACACAACACAAGTACGCTCACACACACACACACACACACACACACACACACACACACACACACACACACACACACACACACACACGCACACACGCACGCACGCACGCACACACACACACATGCACACACACACACAATACAAAAGAATACAACAGCTAATAATACAATACAACCAGAAATCAATCAAAAGTAGCATGCACTCCACATAAACAGTGCACTGAACCATTTATCAGTTAGTAGTCAATTGAATCTAGTGCAGGCTGACTGATGGGCTCCGTTGTTAAACACGGCCCTGTGTTGTGTGCTGGGTAAGACCCAATGGAAGTGATAACATGGCAAATAAAGAAACTAATATTCCAATAGATGTGCTAACTTCGCTGATGAGATCAGTGACGAAGAGCGTGAGCATGGACGCCCAGATGGCACCGATTCCGATGGCTATGGAGAAGGTAACGCTCACTTTCCAGAAGTTCACATGTCTATGAAAGAACAAGAAAAAACCATAAAAGTCAGCAACACTTAAAAGCTCGTATTTGTCAAATTGCAATATGTGACAAAGGGCTCAAAATCTGCAATCTTTTTCGATTTGTGACCTTTTTATTCAGTCACATTCTACAGTTGCTATGCTTCAAAATAATTTTTACAGAATGACATTTTTTTAACTGAAAGTATACTCAGTGGATTCTTTCGCTAGAATTGAGTGAGAAAATAGACTAAAAAAGTTAAAAAATAATCGTGTCATCAAAGTCCTCAGTAATCAAATTACTTGATTATCCAACAATTTTGCTGGACAATGAAGAAATATATCCTGAATATCAAATAATTCAAACAACATGAAAACTGGTTTACTGCTTTGCAAAACAAGGCAAATTCATAGGCAACTGCTCTATGAAAAATATTCTATATTCTATATACAGAAAGCAACATGCGATGGTTTTTCAAGCCCCAGTGTCACATATGATATCAAGACTCGCATCTGATATCAAGAGTCACATCTGATATCAAGAGTCACATATGATATCAAGAGTCGCATCTGATATCAAGAGTCACATCTGATATCAAGAGTCACATCTGATATCAAGAGTCGCATCTGATATCAAGAGTCACATCTGATATCAAGAGTCACATCTGAAATCAAGAGTCACATCTGATATCAAGAGTCACATCTGATATCAAGAGTCACATATGATATCAAGAGTCACATATGATATCAAGAGTCGCATCTGATATCAAGAGTCACATCTGATATCAAGAGTCACATCTGATTTCAAGAGTCACATATGATATCAAGAGTCACATCTGATTTCAAGAGTCACATATGATATCAAGAGTCACATATGATATCAAGAGTCACATATGATATCAAGAGTCACATATGATATCAAGAGTCACATCTGATTTCAAGAGTCACATATGATATCAAGAGTCACATATGATATCAAGAGTCACATATGATATCAAGAGTCACATATGATATCAAGAGTCACATACCTCCTGATTACCATTTACCGCAGTTACCACAGCAATACCTAACAGTTCCAACAAAAATGTCGACTAAGAAGAAAACATGAAACTGCCAATTACCATCATATAGTCAAGAAGTTTGTTAATTTCGCCCGTAATCTACTCATTGGAACTTTCGCTGGATCCTATAAACTGACCAACTTACTTGAGCAGACTTTTCTCTTCGACTGGTGCAACATAAATTTGCAAAATCAATTAAGAATGAAGTTCATCGGATGATCATAGAAGATATAACGTTGATTCTCACCGAATCAACTGACGCATTCCTGCTCTAAAGTCGATTCGCTTTGTTGTTGCACTGCGACTCGGAGCCATGGGGGGACGGTCGGGAAAGTAGATGAGCAACGCCACGAAGGCTGCCACACAGCAAAGGCACTCTGCAATCAGAGTCAACAAAAAAATTCATTCACTCGCTCAAAAATGCACATAGCGCCCCATCAAGATAACTATTCAGAAGCACTCCCAACACTAGTCCTGACATAAAAGGCAAGTTTACAAGTGGCTAAAATGATTCTCAAGCTGATGGAACATCCATGCAAAATTAGATATATTCATTAAGGTATTAAATAATTAAACGAGATTATCTTTCACAGCAGTGCTCTAAAGTGGATGCACAAGTAAAGAGTCTGGTGATTAGAACACTCAACTATCTCTCTAAATCACGCATAATTAACAGATCTGCATAGCTACCAGCCTCATAACCCAAGGCTAAGAAAACTGAAGTCGCTAACAACTCATATCTATGGCTGCTTCAGATGGGGGCAAGTGCAAGGGACCAGTATGGCTGCTCTTTGGGGGGAGAGCATAATGCAAGGGACCAGTATGGCTGCTCTTTGGGGGGGGAGAGCACAATGCAAGGGACCAGTATGGCTGCTCTTTGGGGGGAGGGGGTATAATGCAAGGGACCAGTATGGCTGCTCTTTGGGGGGGGGGGGGAGAGCACAATGCAAGGGACCAGTATGGCTGCTCTTTGGGGGGAGGGGGTATAATGCAAGGGACCAGTATGGCTGCTCTTTGGGGGGAGAGCATAATGCAAGGGACCAGTATGGCTGCTCTTTGGGGGGGAGAGCATAATGCAAGGGACCAGTATGGCTGCTCTTTGGGGGGGAGAGCATAATGCAAGGGACCAGTATGGCTGCTCTTTGGGGAGGCATAATGCAAGGGACTGGTATGGCTGCTCTTCGGGGGCATAATGCAAGGGACCAGTATGGCTGCTCTTCGGGGGCATAATGCAAGGGACCGGCATGGCTGCTCTTTGGGGGGCATAATGCAAGGGACCGGTATGGCTGCTCTTTGGGGGGCATAATGCAAGGGACCGGCATGGCTGCTCTTTGGGGGGCATAATGCAAGGGACCGGTATGGCTGCTCTTTGGGGGGCATAATGCAAGGAATCGGTATGGCTGCTCTTCGGGGGCATAATGCAAGGGACCAGTAATATCAGTATGGCTGCTCTTTGGGGGGGAGAGCATAATGCAAGGGACCAGTATGGCTGCTCTTGGGGGGCATAATGCAAGGGACCAGTATGGCTGCTCTTGGGGAGTATAATGCAAGGGACCAGTATGGCTGCTCTTTGGGGGGGCATAATGCAAGGGACCAGTACTGCTGGTCTTAACAGCCCCCCACCGACTAATCGGAAATAATAGTGGATAGACGGATTTCTTAGCGTCAGTGTCATCGTAATCTCAAGATTTCTACAGAAAGTAAAGTCATGCGACTCAGCTTATTCACAGGTGCTCAGTCAAAACAGAACCGATAGGCAGGTGACGTCAGAATCATTTGAATCCCAAACCGTAAAATTCCTCCAAGCAATCAATTTAAACAGATTTAAATAATTATAACTGAATAACGAAAGACAGTCAGTCACTTACCTACATACATCAGCCTCAGGATGTTATATCTTGTCACCAGAACGTCTAAAGCAGAAATTAAAATTATGTCAAAAAGACAAATTAAAGGACTATTCAGGGTGAACCAGTGAATCCCAAAAGCTACGGACTAAATGTTACTCCAGTTTGCATTTCTGTCTCACCTTGAATGCATTAACAATGTCTGTAATAACTATAATCATAATGTCATTAATTCTATAATTAGAATCATCATGATCATAAAATATCAAAATTGGCATCGTCACTAAAGTAGAATGTGATTTTTAACAGACTTTAAACAACTAATTCACCTTGGCTTGTTTCATTTCCGTAGATGCCACTACAACAAAAACCACATGATCAGTACAAGAGACAAATTTTCTTTTAAAAAATCCAATTGAGCAGCTGCTGCAATTTTATTTAGTAAAAGCAGGATAGGACACAGATCTTGTTTGAAGATGACAATGGAAAAAGATGAAGATGAAGTACAATGCCTTGCTAAATCATCTTACAGTTCCGTCATCCACTACTTCAAGAAATGCACCTACTCTCCGACTTAATTCCATCCGTCTAGAAAACTCAGAGTCCTACAACCTGACTGTTTGATTTCCTCACCAACACAATTCTAAGAACAATTCACCACAGTTAACATTTATTGGGTTCAGACGTTCACTTTCGATCCTGGCTTAACAATGAACCACCGAGGTCATAGGATTTCCCCGTCCCATTTATTACACTTTGGTCAATAAAAAATTAACAAATGCATCTTAACTGGTGCTATATAAATGTCTTATTGCATTACTTTCCAGTTTTTCATATATGTGACCGACCATGGCAAAAGTAGGCTTTTGTCGGTAGGAATCAAAATTTACTTAATTCTCCCACACGATTCTCCTCTTTCAAACGACATATTTATTTATTTATGATGTTCCTAACTGGAGTTGTGCGCTTTTAAAGCTAAGCCGTGACAGAAACGTTTGGAGAAAACGCGTTCGCAAGCCGTCACGTGATGCACTTGACAACGCGAAAGCTGTTTTATGGTCCTTAATTATTCATCCGTTCTAGGTCAATTTATTTTCTACCAATCCCGAAGATAGTTTCGTTATGTGAAGCAGACCTTGACCTTTCCAAGCATATGCAATATTGATGGCTTTCCACGAGGCAACTCTAAATGCTACCATTGGAAAAACTGTCAACATCATGCTTATTTGCACTACTCTTACACGCAATGCCTATTAAAACTCTCACTTTTGTGGCTAAATAATTATTTGTAGGGTTCTTTTTGGTATTTAAAATGTTTTTAAGATATTTTCACGTACCGTATGAATTTTACAAAAAAAACGAAATTTGGGTTAAAGAGTCAAAATTTGCAATTTTTGGTTGTTTCTCGTAAATAGACATTCCCGAAGAGTGCCTGGTTTTGGGATATCCGGTCACATATGATTGTTAAGAGTTTGTAGCAAGACTGTCTTCACTTTGAGAAATCATAACTTTTAGGAATAATTTTCTGAAGACCATTTGGCAAGTATACAGATTCAAATAATTTGAATCATTTTGCTCGTTAAAATAATAAACAAATAACAATTGACTTGAGCAATTGCTAGCAAAATCAAATAAACGTTTGAAACTCACGAAGAACTGTTTGAAGATGCAAGATTCGGAACCATGAGAGGACCTGCAAACATTCGCCCAAAGCACTCTCTCTCTTAGACTGATTCGTCATCCATTGTGATTGCTTCACAAAGATCTCAAAGCCATGAAATGAATTACTTTAAAATTCAGATAGCAATCTGTAAGCAATCTGTGAGCATAAAAAGTTAGCATAAGGAGAAGTCTCAGAGTCAGCGAATAGTGAGTTCCTGCAAAAAAATATCTGTTGAAAGAACAGAGATCAAAGTGTATAGCAGAAGAACTCAGTGATGAGTGGAAAGAGAGAACCTTAATTATTTTCAGAGAAGTTGAAAGGTTAGTCCTATAGAATAGCATTAAAACGAAGCAACTGAATATATTGCACACTTGTCCATGCAACTGGTCCATGCAAAACAGACAATACATCAAATCCCATAACTTAAAAAATGTGAGCAGAGAAGATGGTTGTGTGCATGAGACAGATGACAAACTGACCGACTACAAAAGATGCTGCAATTCCAAGAGCCATGCACAGTATAATCATAGATGTTGCTGTGGTTCTCTGGAAAGCTGGGAACCAGATAGCAGACAGCAACGGGGGACCAGCCATCAACACCGGACCAGCAAATCCGTTCAGTATCTGTCCAACGTTGATCAGCCTGTCCAACATATTCGAAAAGCAGCCATAAAAAAACCATAGATCATGTTGTTTAGTACAATGAACCATACTGGTCTGATAGTCACCTATAATGGAACACGTTCTTCGTAAAAGGGTAAAGGTCAACCTCTGAACTAATCCGAAAGAAACTGATTGAAACTCGCAAAATCTTATAACATCAATTTACAAGAACAAACTACCATTCCAAAATATTCTGCTGCTTTGGTGGCTTCGGAATACTATTGCAAACAACATGGAACTTCACTTCAACTGCAACATCTGGCTGGATGGATGATCAATGCAAACAGCCTCACAAAGTAGCTGCCTTCGCCACAGACTGCTGAGAAGGCCATAGACCATAGACTGCCTCCTTGTTTTAGACCACAGATTGGCTCCCTGTTTTAGACTATAGACTGCCCCTCTGTTTTAGACCATAGATTACCTCCCTGTTTTAGATCTTAGATTGCCTCCCTGTTTTAGAAAACTGGTCTTCTGAATTTTTACCTTGTTAAAGCTCGTTGTAACAATTCATCGATTGCTGTCTTGTGTGCTGTATACTAAGCTACCAATGACGATTAAACTTGTCTCTCCATCCCTTACTTGATGGTAACTGAAGATGAGTTAAAAGAACATAAACCATTGAACATTGAATGATCCCCTCAATGATAGGACCACTTAGGTTGACTGATCATATTTCTTCACAGTACTAGCAAGCGACTGACCACGTGGCTGCCTTTGGCTCCATCGTTATACAGCGCAGAGCGGATCCCACAGCAATAAGAGAGGCTGTTAGAACGCAGGAGACACGAAGCCCTACGAACAAACACAAGTCAACCGTATTGGAAGAGGAAGCTCATTGAAAGCAAGAGCTTAACTACTTCAACAACAACAACAAAAATTCAGCTAAGGCTGTCAAATAATCAATCAGACAGTTAGATACACATTTCTAGTCAACTTAGTTATTATAAGATCTATCCAGAAATTAATAGAACTTGACTTGGATTTCATAGCTCAGTGCTGTACCCTCATCACTCCTTCACTTGGATTTCATAGCAGTGCTGTACACTCATCATTCATTGACTTGGATTTCAAAGCAGTGCTGTACACTCATCATTCATTGACTTGGATTTCATAGCAGTGCTGTACACTCATCATTCATTGACTTGGATTTCATAGCAGTGCTGTACACTCATCATTCATTGACTTGGATTTCATAGCAGTGCTGTACACTCATCATTCATTGACTTGGATTTCATAGCAGTGCTGTACACTCATCATTCATTGACTTGGATTTCATAGCAGTGCTGTACACTCATCATTCATTGACTTGGATTTCATAGCAGTGCTGTACACTCATCATTCATTGACTTGGATTTCATAGCAGTGCTGTACACTCATCATTCATTGACTTGGATTTCATAGCAGTGCTGTACACTCATCATTCATTGACTTGGATTTCATAGCAGTGCTGTACACTCATCATTCATTGACTTGGATTTCATAGCAGTGCTGTACACTCATCACTCATTGACTTGGATTTCATAGCAGTGCTGTACACTCATCATTCATTGACTTGGATTTCATAGCAGTGCTGTACACTTTTGTATTGTATTGTATGAAAACATTTATAAAGCGCCTCTACTAGGGTGAACCGTTCAGAGGCGCTCCCAGTGCGCAAGGCCACAAGAGAAGAAATAGGTTTTAAGAAAAGAAAATGAGGAGGAGGGATTACCTGTCAGAAGTTGAGATCGAGTAGAAGGAGAGAGCGTATTCCAAAGAGAGGGGCCAATTGATGTAAAGGAATGGGACTGAGCCATAGCCGTTCTAGTAGGAGGTACTAGAAGTTCAAATCTGTCTAAAGAGCGGAGTGGACGATGTGAGGAGGCTGAAACTGGCCTGCGAATTCCATTGGTTAGATATTTTGGGGCAAGACCCCGTTGTGCTTTAGAGACCAAAATGAGAATTTTGAACTTAATGCGCGCAGTTAGAGGAAGCCAATGGAGCTGCTCAAACATAAAAGTAGAGATATGAGAGTAGCGTGGAAGGCGTGCAATTAATCGGGCGGCCGCGTTAAGGACCGACTGCAAAGGTGAGAGTCTAACCTTGGGAAGACCAATTAGAAGAGAATTACAGTAGTCAATTCTGGAGCAAATGAAAGCATGGACCAAAGTGGTAAAAACAGAAGGCGAAACAGAACGCCGAACTGCCCTTAGACGCCTTAAATGAAAATATGAAGAGCGTGTAAGATTAGATATATGGTCTTTAAATGAAAGGGAACTATCTAGAGTAACACCCAGATCACGAACAGTTGAGGAAAAGGTATAGTGAGGAAATAATTCAGAGAGGAGAACAAAATCAATTTTCAAAAGCTGCTGAGGTGTGCCGAACCAAATAAACTGCGTTTTGGAGGCATTAAGAGAGAGACGATTTGATGACATCCAGGAGTGTAGGGAATGTGAGAGAGACTGGATGCGTTCAACTAAAAGTAGCTGGGATGAAGGAGACCCATGGACGTATGCCTGCACATCATCTGCAAAGAGATGACCGGCTGTTCCAGAGAGTGGGAAAAGAGAGGGGATGTCGGCCGTATATAGAATAAAGAGCAAAGGACCCAAGACAGAGCCTTGGGGAACTCCCAGCTCATTGACTTGGATTTCATAGCAGTGCTGTACACTCATTGACTTGGATTTCATAGCAGTGCTGTACACTCATTGACTTGGATTTCATAGCAGTTCTGTACACTCATTGACTTGGATTTCATAGCAGTGCTGTACACTCATTGACTTGGATTTCATAGCAGTGCTGTACACTCATTGACTTGGATTTCATAGCAGTGCTGTACACTCATTGACTTGGATTTCATAGCAGTGCTGTACACTCATTGACTTGGATTTCATAGCAGTTCTGTACACTCATTGACTTGGATTTCATAGCAGTGCTGTACACTCATTGACTTGGATTTCATAGCAGTTCTGTACACTCATTGACTTGGATTTCATAGCAGTGCTGTACACTCATTGACTTGGATTTCATAGCAGTTCTGTACACTCATTGACTTGGATTTCATAGCAGTGCTGTACACTCATTGACTTGGATTTCATAGCAGTGCTGTACACTCATTGACTTGGATTTCATAGCAGTGCTGTACACTCATCACTCATTGACTTGGATTTCATAGCAGTGCTGTACAGTGTACACTCATCACTCATTGACTTGGATTTCATAGCAGTGCTGTACACTCATCACTCATTGACTTGGATTTCATAGCAGTGCTGTACACTCATCACTCATTGACTTGGATTTCATAGCAGTGCTGTACACTCATCACTCATTGACTTGGATTTCATAGCAGTGCTGTACACTCATCACTCATTGACTTGGATTTCATAGCAGTGCTGTACACTCATCACTCATTGACTTGGATTTCATAGCAGTGCTGTACACTCATCACTCATTGACTTGGATTTCATAGCAGTGCTGTACACTCATCACTCATTGACTTGGATTTCATAGCAGTGCTGTACACTCATCACTCATTGACTTGGATTTCATAGCAGTGCTGTACGCTCATCACTCATTGACTTGGATTTCATAGCAGTGCTGTACACTCATCAATCATTGACTTGGATTTCATAGCAATTATGTACTCTCATTCCCATCAGATAAGAATCGAAATCTACGATCGATCATTGCTTTAAGTTTCTCAACGAAGAACATCACAGCTGCGCAACTGGATTCAAGACATCTTTGCAGCAATACTATTCCAAACATCAGCAAATTTAAAAGTGACATAAAGAACAATAATTTGCAGAACTTCTAAGAAAGAATCCATCTGTGATCCAACCTTTAACATCCATCAGCCATGAGAAGAAGGGAGCAGAGATGAGGTAGGTGATGCAGCCCCAGTTGGCCTGCAGAGCGACGTCGGCCATCGTCCAGCCAAGCGCAAGTCTGACGGACTGATTCAATGGACTCCACGTGTTCCAGACGGTGTTCTGCAGGAAGCCCAGCAAAGAGAACAAGAAGAGAATGTACCAGCGGCGATGGTAGCTCTGCTGATGACCGTCTGCAATGACATTCTGAACCTCCAGATCCGGATCTACCGTCACCTGACCATATGAGTTGATCAAACCGTTCGATGATCTGCCGTGTTCTTCCACTTCTTCTCGAGCTCCACCTTTTGCTAAGAGAGGTTTTCTCTCATCAGGACCCATCACAATCTTTTCTCTTCTGTTGCTCTTCGTTGAAACTGTTAATCCATTCCCTAGTGAACTCCACTCGATGTATGCTCGTTGTTCAGCTCTGCTTTATGCCTGTAACAATTTAATGTTTAACAATGTCAGAAGTTTTTATATCAACGATAGAAGTCCAAAGCACTAACTGGCTATAAGTCTCTGCTGGCATACAGTAACAAGGTTGTGTTTGTAATCCGAGTGATTATGGTCACCATGATTATTCAATGAGATGAAAGTGATATGAAAACGAAGTGATAGCTACCAATCATGGGCAATACAAACCTTTGAGTGACTGTTCCAGTACAAGAGCCAAAATCCAAGTTATACACACATTTGAACTGAATAAAAGCCTCTCAGAATACTTGTTAAGTTTAGTACACACTAGATCACAAATTAGAACATGTCCGACATTTATCACAAATATGTACGTAGGTCAAAAGCTGCGCAATAGAAGTGTGTGCTCTTGAGGAAAATTTCTAGTCAAACACGGGACTCTTTTGTAGTTAAAAGCATTTATCAGCCAATTATAAAATAAACAAAAGGTACAACATACCCGATCGAAGCACAAAAACGATATGGGTCTACATACACAATAAGGTGAAGTCTCACAATCGTAACTTCAAATTGCTAAGGCGTCATTTAAAGCTAAAGGCAGGGCACCAGCTTATTCACGAGCGTCTTAATCGCCGTTACTGCTTGGTGATGATTGACCCAAATGATGGGAGTTCTCACGATCACGAGAGCATCAATGACCCTGGACTCTTTAAAATACGCCCCACACCCTCAACACTGATTATAATCCAGTACAGTTAGAGCCGAGGTACTTAGCTAAGTGTGGGCACATGACACATCAGCTGTGATCAACACCAATACTTTAAAAAGAATCGAAAACTCATTCCTAACATGCTTAAAACCCCAAACTAGTTTAATAACATGACTGAGTTTAAATTAAAAACAGGTCACTTAGGCAAATAAATTTAATACATTATTAGGTTAATGTAACGGAAGATTCCTTGCTTCTATGGAAAGTAAATATCACCACAAACGATATATGAACGATGAAACTACAGAAAAAAAACGTTGCTTTAAAAGCGTTTACCGACACCTAGTGTGTTGCGTCTTGATGAATATGGAAAAATTAATTAAAAGATGGCGCGTTCAGACACGACCGTCTGAATCAGATCTCAGTGCATTTCATGGTCTCCAGTCGATCCATGAAGATCAAACACTACTCAATACCACACAGGGCCGTAACTAGGATTTTCGTTGGGGGGGGGGCTTAAGCCTTGAGCATGACGAGTGCGGCAGCAGGAGTCAGTGGCGTAGCCAGGAATTTTTCATGGGGGGGGTTTTATGGCCGAAAACCCTGTTTTTTTGCTATTTTTCTTACTTAAATGGAAAAATAACCTTTAAAAAACATTTTTTTCGGAGCCAATGGGGGGGTTTTAACCCCCGAAACCCCCCCCCCTTGTCTACGCCACTGGCAGGAGTCTATGGTGGTAAACCGCGTAAGCATACAGCGGCTTGATTTATTTGGGGGCTTCAGCTTTGGTTGGGGGGGCTTGAGCCCCCAAGTCCAACGCTAGTTACGTCCCTGATACCACAGTATAAATAACAATATTTATACTGTGATCATACCTCGAGGAACGATATCTGATTGATATAAATTTTGTTTCATTCATTGAGAAAAAAATACAGTCGGGCAGTCGTCATAGCGCGACAGTTAATGCATGGCCAATTAAGAGAGCAGCGGATAAAGCCCAGTAAACGTTTTGAAAACCATTAATGCTATAAAGTTCTTATTGTTCTTGCTGGTAAGTCAAACAGACGAGGCCTGGGATGCAAATTGTATTTTTTTCAGTAGGATGTGCGGCATTTGCCAATATAACTTGCGGCCGGCCGGAGAACATAATCACTGTCCCTAACTTCAGATTATTTATAGGCCTACTGTGCTTCAGCTACGAAGAGGGAAGCGTAGACATCCTCAGCCAATCTGTTCGCTGTTGGGAAATCGAAGGGGAGGAGACAAGCTCGTCTGACGCATCACAGACTCACAGGAACCTTTCAATGCTATCTACCTCACCAGCGCTCAGCAACACCCACCACGCTGGAGAGGTATCCTGATTTTGGATCCACTTCTTCCACCCTGGCTAGTCATCCAGCGTCACCTTCCTCAGGCTCCTCTGTCCATCTCTTCGGGCTTTCCATTCAGTGGCGTAGACAAGGGGGATTTAGAGGGTTAAAAAAATTGGCTTAGGGAATTTTGTTGTTAACAATTGTTTTTCTTACTTTATTCCTTTCTATTTACTGTAATATCGTTGGGTTGTTGTCAGAAAGGGCATCAGGCCAGGCCAATGCCATAAACCCCCATCCCATCATAAATTCCTGGCTACGCCACCCTTTCCATTAGAAACGAAGGTCCTACCTCTGTACGAAATCTTACCACAACTCACCTGATCCTCCAGACTTCCACCTCCCAATAGCTAGCCTAAACACCACCCACCTCAACAGCTACTCTAACCACCTCGGATCCTTTTGTAACCGGACTACGATCTCCTTATTACTACTCCTTTGGACAATCCCTCTGACTTGACACAGCACTCATAAATAAACTTGTGCTCTACATTTGGCTCTCGAGTGGTACTTCAGAAATTTACAGATTACGATTCGCAGGTACTCTCAGACTCTCACATGATCTCTATCCTTGTAAACGTTTGATGAACTTCATTGATTCCGCGATCGTATACAATTTAAATCTTCATTCTGATCCTCAATTTCAATTTTCAAAACCTTAACAATTTTTTGATAAAATACAAAATGTTTCATGCATTGATGTCACCAGAAATATGAAAAACAAATATTTTCAGTGTATGCTAAAAAAAGAGCCAAGCAAACATAAAACTTTTTTAAAAAAAATTAATTATTATAACCTGTTGATAAAATGACCAGACAAAGAAAAGACAAGCATATAATAAAAGCATATCAAAATAAGCAAAGCATACAAGAATGACACACTGTCTTGAATGATAAATTCACGAATGTTATCAGCAGTATTCACTTACTTACTATTTGGCTGAAGATTATCACAGTATATTTGTTTAATTTCAAAGACGATCAGGGTGACATACCGCACCAAGTTACAGGTCAGAGATGTAAAATTATACACTGAATAAAAAAAATGAGCAACTGCTCTTTGGCCAATTCTCAAATGGTTGCTTCACCTACAATCAATCTTAAGGATGTAGTCGCTGTTAGCTATTTTAAGCCATAAAAACTGACAGATTTTACGAGGGCATTCTCTATTAACCCACTCTGTGACAAAGCAGAGCCTCTCCTTTATGGTTGGTCGGACAACATGGCAGACCTTGGATATATATATATATATTCATGTATATGTATACACCATCCCCAAAAGGCACCTGTTCTCAGAAATTTCCACCAACTGCAGTAATTAATAAGACTACTTTTTCCACTTGACCTAGGTCGAGACTTGAGAGCACCTCTGAGTAGCGATCGATCTTGAAGGGATGCTATACAAATTTTGACTGCTTGATATTAGAAACCTTTGTTCAGAAGAATCAAGCCTTACTTGGCAACTAAAGAAATTCGTTAAAAAAGAATAGGAGGTTAAAAGGTTCTCTTCAAAGGAGATTGAGTCACAATCAGCCAACATGTTGCAACATTTGCCCAAATCATTTGTCTTCATTCAACATTTATCACAGAATTTTCAAAAGTCTGTTCCACGTATGTAGTACAGTGTAGACGAGAAGTGATTTCATTGCAATCACAATTCATCTCTATTGTACCACAAAACTTAATAAAAATGGAGAATCAGTACAATTACATTTGGCTATTGACAGCAGTACCATTATGCAAAAATCACATTACCATGGTATTAAAGTGTCTGCAAAGTGTTGGTTTACATGAACTTCGAACTGGTCTTGCGCCCAGGCTGGAGGAAACTCTAAATCACACATAGGACAGATTTTACGGCCATCTGCAAATCTGATCGTATCCACCAGATGCTCTGTTACATGCATTTCAAACTCTGGTTGTGTGCAGTTCAGTTCAAAATACTGGTTGCATACTGGGCAGACTTTCTGGTGTGACTGCAGATGGTCTCTAATGATCTGCACTGAAGTTCCCACAGGAAACGTCAAGGAACACACTTTACACGTTCTCCTCGACTGCAAAATACCATCGTTGTCACCAAACCTAAAAGTGCAGAGTAACAACACACAAACTTGATTTCAGCAATTTAAATTAATGGTGCAAACACAAATTCAATAGACTGCACAGAGATTTTATCCCTTGTAATTTAAACAATATCCACTGCAGCATAACTTTCTTTCAGCAAAGTAGATGGAAAAAGAAGTTTGATGGTTCACATACTGATCAGTGGAACAAGAATCAGTCTCCACTTTGTTGCCAGAGGATTCCTTCTGGCTCTCTCCGCCTACAGCAGTTCTTCCGATTAAATCTTCCACACCATCAGTAGCCAATTCAGCGCTTGCCTGAAGTAGAAAAACAGTCTTAGAGCAATCAGATCAAAACCAGCTTCAAAAGACATGAAATTCTCAGCCATTGAGGTAAACATTCCTCCAGTATCCACAGTTCCACACATATTTTAGAGTCATAGATTCTCCCGTCTTGTTCTGCTCCATAGATCAGAAACCACTATAGGCCTTTTACTAAAGGATTGAGATTTGTGCAACTTATCAGCTCAGTGCAATTTATATAGATACCCGATACATAAGCGGAAAAATCGTCTTAGGCAATTATACCAATTTCACAACAGTAAAGATGTAAGTGGCTTCCATAAAAATCAGTCGTTAACTCTATTTCCATTAATTTATGTTAATTTATGCATTAAACTCACTGAATTTCTATGGAATGCAAAGTCCTGCTTTTCCAAAGCCACATGATTGGTCCATTTCTCTGAAGAGGAAAAGATAAACAGAGCTAAACTGAATCCAACTAAACTTTAAGTTCCATACAATACGCCTCTTCAAGTTCTTTAAAAGCAGGTTTAAGAAACTAATACATGTATGATGAATATTATCTTAGGCAATCATAATTGTAAAGATGTAAGTGGCTTCCATAAAATCAGTCACTGAATCTCTTTCCATTAATTTATGTTAGTTTACGCATTAAACTCTCCGTCTCTCTGGCACCTGAACCATGATGTGAAATGCTTCTGAGATTAAGATTTCTATACAAACCAGAAATGGCCGTTGTTCAATTTTCAAGGATTCAACTCGTCTGATTATCTACCCTCGTTACAGAATACATCCCATGCATCTCTATGTACTCATGTGTCGTCAGTTCACATGTCAATGGCTGTTTATCTAAGAGATCTAAAGGTCTCAGATTAGCACATCCCTTATATGGGAACCTTAAATGGTGTGGCGGTGGTAGTGAAGAAGTATCTAACCCGATAAATTTATTGGAAATTGATGACCATGATAGTTGCTGTTGACAAACGTCTGCATTTACATCCACACCATTGCATATATATAATGATGAGTGGTGGATGGGATGAGAGATACTTTTATATACGGCCTTACCATCTGTAGAAGACGCCTGATGTCTGAGTTGCTCCTGTTGCGCAGCAGCTGCCTTTTCTTTCCCCATCAGCTGCAATAAGATCAAAAACGCAGGCATTTAAGAAAGTTCAGCCATTCAACAACTCTTGGTAACTCGTTCTACCCTTCAACCAAACCAACCTCTGGCTGTGATCTGTCAAATTGACAATATTACCAACAGACATTCTTTATTTGGGAGCATATCAAATAAATTGATGATTGATCGATTGATTGATGAGTGATGATTGAACGGTAACACACTGGCAACATGATCATAATCATGCAAAGGGCGACAAGCTTTGGAGGAATTAATAATTCATGAGGTTAATTAATTTACCTCGAATCTTGAAACGTTTTCAAAAATCACCTTTTTCATCTGACTCATTTCAGCCGTGATTTTGCTACAACGCTTTGTTAGTTCCTCCACAGTCAACTGCTTAATGTCCAACATACTCAGGTTGGACGAATGATCCATTTTCAACAACTCCAATTCCTAAAATTCATCAACAACCAAACACTGACGTCAACACACTTCGAACGGTAATGAAACAAAAAGCAGCTCATGGCAACTCAGAGTCATCACAAACTGATAATATTGCTCAAATATTGATGCAACAAAGAAATATTACTGCATCAATAATAATAATAATAATAATAATAATAACGACAATTTATATGGCGCCGTAACACGGCCATATACCGCTACAAGGGCACCTCTGTGGGATAGGTTTTAGCCTATCAAATCAGAAATCAACCAAGTTTCGTCTTAATTTTCTCAGCATCTCATCAAAACCTTTTTCAAAACAATTCCTCCAAAAGCAAAAGTCAAAAAATATTTTTATAGATTAAAGCATTACCCGTACTGAAAAACTGAGATGTCAACGGGGGATCCCAGTGGCGCATTGGATAACACACTGGAATCATGGAGATCAGTGGAGCGGAGTTCGATTCACGAAGCCCCATGCATAGGATAGACGTGCTTTGTAGGCTGCTATTAGCGCCCTTGCACATTGTAGGCTGTCTGTTCTGTTAGTATTAAGATCGATGTTAATTAAGATAACGGCATAACTGTATGCTGTGACCTGTTGATGGATTGTTGAATAAACGAAAATGAATTAAAATCAAGAATGGCCAATATATGCATGAAGATGGACAATTAAACAGTTTAAGTAATTAACCAATTAGACTGATGATGATGATGATGATGATGATGATGATGATGATGATGATGATGATGATGATGTCAAGAGACAGAATGTCAAACAGAAAAACATCCAAATACAAAGAAAGCGCTGTACCTGAGCCTTCTGGCACAACTGCCTCTGCATGTCTTGTACAGTCGCATTCAACTGCTTCTCCTTCTCCTTGTAAGCCAACTCTTTCTCACTGAATTTCGACAGCGCCTTCTGAAATCAATTTCATCAGAAACATTTGTGATGTCAACTCAACTGAAAACAAATCATCGACTTTGCTCTCTGCACATATTAAACAAAATGGAGACAAAAAAAGAGACGGCAGAATTCACCAGAAACACTTTATCCCTTGACAACCATTTTGTCAGGTTGTACTGCTGAAAACACATAGATAAAATGTCTCATAATTGAGAATAATTTACAAACAGATAAACTAAACAGATGACAGTCTAAAAGAGTAGTACTTAACAAAAACAGATAAGCTACAATTGCAAAAGTTTTCCTTCCCTTAAAGCTTCTCTAACCAAGTGCCAGACTGTGTTGCTCACAGGTCATGATGATGCTTTGGTTATCTTCAGGAGACAACAAAACGGAATGAAACGGAATCACATGACCAGGAGAATCACATGAATCACATGACTAAGAATCACATGACTAAGAATCACATGACCAGAATCACATGACCAGAATCACATGACGATGAGCCAAACTACAAATCAATTTCAATGTTGGAGAGATCTGCAACTTACGCTGTGCTCTTTCTCTCTTTCACTAAACGATTTCTCGATTGAAATCTGCCGCTCTTTCTCGGCAGACAGTTCCGACTTCAGACGATCGATATTCTCCGTCAACTGAATCAACAAATCCTGCACCAAAATATCACAATATTATACAATTACACGCAATATTGTACAATTACACGCAATATTATAGAATTACACACAATATTATACAATTACACGCAATATTATACAATTACACGCAATATTATACAATTACACGCAATATTATACAATTACACGCAATATTATACAATCACACGCAATATTATACAATTACACGCGAGATTATACAATTACACGCAATATTATACAATTACACGCGAGATTATACAATTACATGCAATATTATACAACTACACGCAATATTATACAATTACACGCAATATTATACAATCACACGCAATATTATACAATTACACGCGAGATTATACAATTACACGCAATATTATACAATTACACGCGAGATTATACAATTACATGCAATATTATACAATTACACGCAATATTATACAATTACACAGTGTTGATGGTTTCTGTGAAATGATTTTGTGTAGCCATAGTGAAGAAGAAACAACTGGCACCTCTCTCTCTCTCTCTCTCTCTCTCTCTCTCTCTCTCTCTCTCTCTCTCTCTCTCTCTCTCTCTCTTCATATATCTAAGCTTCCGACTAGTGTCGACATAATTATAAGCACCAAATGATGTTTGATACAGGTCCATAAATGACAACAAAACAAAACTGATAAAGCCCAACTTCCATGGGAAAAACTCATCAGCAGAGTGACCAATCAAGTAGGGGAGGACGAACAATAAAACACAACCAACTCCTATGACTTTGCGGAATGAGGAAGGTGGGGGAGGACAGACCAATTAGTTCACATTGAGTTTAAAAAGACTATTCTATGGTACAGGGCCAACAATGACATAGCTTCTGTGCTGGGCAGTGGGCAACTTAGTCTGACAAGGACACTACATGCAGCTGGTTGGAGGGTATACAATCAGGAACAGATGAGGCAAAGAGACACACTTGCACACAGGGTCTGAGTTGGGATGGGGGCAGTTTGCGCTAGAGACAGTTTTGCATAACAGTTATGTTACAATGAGAGAAGAATGACTTTCTCTATCTAATCTGACTTTAACTCAGTTTTTATCAAATCATTTAAAAAAAAGTAAACTGCAGTAAGCACCCAGAAACGTCTCTATATAGTTTGTCAATAGAAGGCAAGTTGACTATGAAAATTTAAACTGTTAATGACATAAGAAATGATTTGATTGGCATGAATAATAGCAGTCATTACAATGAAAATTAAACTCAGAATTGCATCAACCAGCTCAAGCAAAACGTCATCCATTTAATTGCAAACCATCAGCCAACATCACCGTCTCGAACTATCATAGATCGTCGTTTTCAGTTCTAAAGTACAACACATTTCATTATCAACTTCCACAACTTTCATCCTTGAGGTCATTTAAAAAAATTTATTGATGAAGATAGTTTTGTTGAGACGCACCTCACTCTGCTTTAGTTTTGACCGAAGCTGATTGACCTCTGACCCGAGATCCTTCAACTGGGAATCCCTTTCCACCAGAATGGTCTTTGTCTCCATCAACTCTCCAGTTATCCTTTCCACCTCGTCTTTTACGATCACCAGCTGCAGTCAACAGATCGTCATTGTCATTAAATACCAACTGATTAAACAACGAATGGTTTGGTGGCAGTAACTTTCAAAACGAATGACTTGCAGCAAAATCAGTGTTAAAAGAACTTCTTCATGGTAGCACAGAAGTCAAGCTACAACTCTATTTAGAAAATTGTCTAATCAATAGGCATTTCTAAATAAAAACATCAACACCTTAATCAACTCTTTTTATAATCTCAGGTGTCATTTGTAGATTTAACAATGCAATCCGTTTAAAATGAAAGTTTTCCAATGTCATTTAAAATCCCAGAACAATGGAATAGAATCGGCTTCCGCTCTCTCTTCGAAGCTCAAATTCACTTCCATCCTTCAAAAAGCGGCTTAAAACTCACTATTTCTTTTTGGCTTTCAACCACATGGATCTCTAACATGTAGTTAGAGATCCATGTGGTTGAAAGCGGCTGACTACTCGCGACTCAGATTCACATTTCAGTGTGATCTTGCGTGCATACGAAGTTTATTTAATATAATAATAACAATTCATCTGAAACTATTCCCCAAAATGTCTGTTGCTGAAATCCAATTTTTAAAATTAAAATCCCAGTCTGTCATCTTGGTGCAAACTAAATCACAAGATCCTACAAATAATCCGGATAGCAGCAACCTGAAGGATTTTCTCTGCTGAGATGTCTGTATTTAAGTTTAGGGTCAGAGCGCTGGCAAGTCAAGTGAGCGGTCAATGGCTCAAACCGTCCAAGATCAGAAAGAAGTCATCTTGAGATTGCAGCTCCTCCTGCATCCCCCCCAGCAGCCAAGTCAGCCATGATGAGGACAACACTGACCAAACACTGTTGACCAGTGGAGATCAGACGACGAGGGAGAGGACTGGTCAGTGGTCAGTGTGTCATGTGACTGGTCAGTGCATCATGTGACTGGTCAGTGGTCAGTGCGTCATGTGACTGGTCAGTGGTCAGTGCGTCATGTGACTGGTCAGTGCGTCATGTGACTGGTCAGTGCGTCATGTGACTGGTCAGTGGTCAGTGCGTCATGTGACTGATCAGTGCGTCATGTGACTGGTCAGTGGTCAGTGCGTCCTGTGACTGGTCAGTGCGTCATGTGACTGGTCAGTGGTCAGTGCGTCATGTGACTGGTCAGTGGTCAGTGCGTCATGTGACTGGTCAGTGCGTCATGTGACTGGTCAGTGCGTCATGTGACTGGTCAGTGGTCAGTGCATCATGTGATGCTAAGAAAATGAAGATTTATGCTAACACGACGTCATACTCGATGGTCATACTCGACAGTTTAATGGACTGCTCTTCTTCTTCTTCCTCTTTCTAAGAATGTTTATGACATGCATGTAGACAGAGGACAATTTATAGGAATAACTGCATAGAAGGCAAACCTGGTCTGTGATTGGCTGGCATTGTTGCTGTGTTGCTATTGGCTGTTTGAATGAAGAACCGGCGTTGTTTGTCTCGACGATTAGCATGGAATCCGTTTCACCAATGACAACAATGTCGTAATCCTCGACGAACTGGAAAGGGGAACTCGCTCCACAGACCTTACTGTACGAGTTGATGTAGCAGAACTGGAAGAAGTCTTCATCATTCCTTGGAAGACCGTCTGCACCAAGACAAACCATCATCAGCTCATGGCAGGAGTTCAGATCAATCAAACAATTTCAAGCAATTTAATTTCAAGCAATTTGTTTCAATCAAACAATTTCAAGCAATTTGTCTCAATCAAACAATTTCAATCAAACAATTTCAATCAATTTGTTTCAATCAGTAATGCGGTTTAGAAGAGAAAGACTCATCAAAATGCAACAGCATAATTATAAGAATGGACGTGACTGACTAATCCATGGTTCAATCTAATCTAGCGTAGTCCATAGACTTTTCATCATCTGCTGGCTAAGCTATGTAAGCAAAGGCACCAACCTTTGAAAGTGCAAACACATTCCACCTCTATTCCAGGTGTATAGCTGCCTGGTGGAAGGCTAATCCACTCATACATAACATATTCCTTTATTGACTTCCATCCGACTCTGTACAACCCGATCCAATCTTTTGCGTTTGGTTCGTGGTCGCTGGCAATTGTAAACTGAAGCGTCACTGTTTCCGCAATGCCATATGACTCCGGGATGTCATGAAACGTCACTTTTGAAAAGTCAGAAGTCAGTGAAACATTCATTGTCGCATGTTCCACTTCAGCTCTAAAAAGAACAAACAATCCATCGAATTTCTAAATTATCAGTTCACAAAATTAATACTATCTGAGACTTTGATGTCAATCAAGGGAATTAAATCTCAACAAAACTGCTGTCAACTGCTAAATCTCCAACAGATAAATTATATGAAAATGTAGTTTAGAAGAAGACAGAATCAAGTTGTTTTTTTAAAAACATCCCACGACAAAAACGTAATTTCAAAGCAGTGAAAAATTGAACTTATACTCTGAGGAAAGAAATGAATGAGAAGAGTTCCATGAAACGAAACAGAACCAATGGCATCCTCACTAAACAACCACTTAATCTTCTGACCAATTTTAGTTCTAATGAAAAAGTCCACTTAAGAAAACTGGAACAACAAAGAACAACAAAATATGTGATTAGAATAATTCCTAAACAGGTTGTTTTGCCTGCACTTCACTTAAAGGAAGAAATCACAAAAACCAGGAGGCAGGAAAAAGAAAAGAGCGACATTCGCTTGTTTGTAAAAACAGAGGAGTTCTATAAAATAATAGAATTCTAATTAATTCTAATTAGAATTAGACAAATTGCACAAATGAACAAATAATCAATTAACAGTATGGTGATTCATTCAACGAAAGCTTATCACAGGTCAAGACCTGCTGAGTAAGCTTCTGCTTAGATTACCACCTAAAAACAAGTTGCAGTGCTGACAACCTGACAAATATTCATTCATTTATTATATGCATTTATAAAGATGGGAGAAATATATATGAAATACCCTTCTCACACGTGTTGCCATGCAGTCAAGAAGATGACACACAGTCTAAAGAATTGTTTGATTGATGTCAAGTGTCAGCATTTTCAGTGCACAGAACACAATCAACGTCCGCGCAATACAACACAATATCTGACCTTTCGTTATTAGTTAATCCTTTCAATAAGCATGATTTCTATTTGTGAACTTAGAAAACTGGTTGGCAACACCGACAGAGAGAGAGAGAGAGACAAAGCCAGTGATGTACACAGATCTGTCCAATGCAATTTTTGCAAGACAAGTGAATGCTGCACTTGCATTTTCACTTTCAGAAAACCGGATCTTCCAAGAAAATGAAAGCAACTAAGAACGTCATGTGTGTGTGTGTGTGTGTGTGCATGCACGCGTGTGCATGCTGCACCCAAAGCCAAGAAATCATCAGGTCAAAGCATATTTATGCCAGTACATATGTATATATGATCTCACTTGTGAGCTTGCTGCTTAAGTTTATTAGTTTAACCTGATTATGGCTTGGCTTTGGGTGATGCAGCAGAGTTAATTAACAATAATTAATCTGCTGACATTTAATGGCATACATCACAGTCTGAGTCTCTCTTAAAGTGGCAGTATATAAATGCACAGTTACAATTGGTTAGCACTTCTAGTCCAAGTTATAGAACAAAAACATGCTAACCAGAAAAATGCTTTTAAATCTGAACGGAGGTCAGGACAGAAAGGAGTTGGAGCAGGTTCATAAGGCTGTGGCATGACTCATTGGCATGTTCACAAACACTGACCACATTGTACGTTCCCTTACATGTAGCAGAACTTTCCATTCCAACAATTCATTTTGTAAGGGATCGTGTCCTCAGTGTGGTGGTGCAAATCCGGCTGAGCACTCTCTGACTTGCCTGAGCTTTGCTGCCCTCTTTCCTCTTAACAAACCACAGTGCACTGTGTTCCTCTGTCTATGGTAACCAGGTTGTTTCCCCCCAATCCCCCATTAACACACTGCAACAATGCAATCGTTCTTTCTCTGCTGTTGGTCCAACAAAGTGGCTTAGAACTGCTAGATATACGACATCTTCCAAACTGTCTTCAAACAACTTTTCTACTTGGCCTGGGTTGGTATCGCCTCTGAGTAGAGATCATTAAGAGGCAACATATAAATTTTGATTGACTGACTGATTGATGCATTAGCAACAAAGCTTTCAACATCACCCGTCGTACTCTAAATTTCAACCACAAACTAAACTAAACACAGAGCCAGAAGTGTATGATGACAAACTGTGCCTCTGAAACAAGAATTGGTTGAGAAAATTAATTAAGTCTTAGATTGCATTGTATATAAGAATTTATAAAGCGCCTCTAACACAGGCGCTCTCAGTGTGGTACACCCGAGGAAAGACTTTGGTACTTGTCGGTTAATTCAATTGCATAATTTTCGTCTGTGTACCTTGTCGGTTAATTCACCTGCGGAATCTGCCGTATTTTTACTCACTATTTTAGTGACGCAGTGTAATGGTGACATCCGATGAACTTATAGCACGTGCTTATACGAACACCATGAATTTCTTAGGAATTTGGGCTTTAGTTCATGATAAGCAAAGCAGCGTGAATTTCTTGCAGCAGCATGGCATCCTCCATGCTGCGAGACAATGTGCCAATGTTCAACCACCCAATGGTATCATGTTTAACGGATCGGCAGGACAGGTGGAGATGTCAAAAGCAAAACTTCCCACATGGAACAGATGCCACCAAAGTACGACAAGGTAGCCTACGTGGCTACAAGGATCACGCCTCACTTACCAACAAATCATCCTGTTCGTATATTATTGGCCCAAAGAAATGACAAGCATCCGATTTTGCGAGTGTGAACTGGAAATTGCGAAAGAAACAGTAATAGACTGGAATAACTATCTGAGTGAAGCATGTGCCAGTACACTCATTAACAACCCTACAGTAGTGATTGGTGGACCAAACACAATAGTTGAGATAGACAAGACTCACAAGAGTCTTTTCACTTGCCGTAAAAGCGTGGTGGGACGAGTCTTTCTACAGCAGTGGGGCTTTGGTGGCATCTGTCGTGAAACAGGACAATGTTTCATGTTCTGTGTTCCACACAGATCGGCAGCAACACTCATGCCAATCATTGCAACACATGTTCGTCCAGGTACCACAATCATATTGGATCAATGGTGAGCGTACAATGCAATTGCCAACAATCCTGGTTTCACTCATCATACAGTGAATCCGTGAACTTCGTGGATCCTAATACAGGACCACATACTCAAAACATCGAACGTTCAAGGAAATCAGCGAAAGAAGGGAACAAACGGTTCAACGGCACTCGCAGACATGTGCTTAATTCATATTATGTGTGAGTTCATGTGGATGAAACGAGTGAAAGTAAATGGACTGGATGTGTTCAATGCCATTCTGCATGACATTAACCAATTTTGGCCACTGCAATAGTGACAATGCAAGTATTAGGGCCCTATTAGTTCTCCTAATTTGAACATCAAGAGTTATGTTTACGATTCTTTCATTACAATTTCACGCATCCTAATTTGAACAACACTTCTTTTCAATGTACAAATGTTAAATGCGCACAACGAATCTATTAAATATATGATGTAACCGACAGGTGAATTAATTTTTGCATGTAAAATTGCGTATAAGGGGTTTTGGTGTCTGCAAGTGAATTAACCAACAAGTACCAAGACTTCCAAACAGCGAAGGCCTGAAGATGACATCACCCCGCCCCAATAAGATCTTACTACGGATACAGGGAGAGCAGGGTTGCCAGGTTGTCGCGAAAAGTTACGGATACAGGGAGAGAAGTCATTCCACATAGAAAGGCCTACAATGGCAAAGGCGGTATTGGGGGCATGTTGGTCCTTGATGGATGGATCCGATTTGACCAGGGTCTATGACAACAGAGGCCGTTACCCTGGACAGAAATTTGCTCGGCATATTACAGCACTTAAGAGCAAGGTACTAGACCAGTTTTTTTGGTCCTTGACCGGGGAACTAGTTCAAGTCGATCAGCAGACCTGGGAGGGCGGGAAGAGACTGTAGAGGAAGATGAGTTTGTGCACCAAGTCATAAAGGTATTTAGGAGCCTGTCCAAGTTGAGCTCTTGAGACTAGGTGCAGAACCATGAATTTGAATTTGTGAGTCAACAGGAAGCCACTGTAGAGCATCAGTCATGTCGGTAGAAATACATGTGGGACTTAGCGAGGGAAACGAGCAATGAGCCTGGCTGCCGAGTTCATAACTGATTGAATTGAGGATAAGTGTACCTGCGTTTACCAACTTCTAGTTCAAATGAATTTACAAAACGCGTGTGATCGACGAAGTTCCAATTCTGGGAAGCAGAAGGCCTACATCAGATGATTGGATCGGTAGACGATATCACAGTGTCTGATATGCACGAAGTAAACAATATGGCCGCCCCAGATTCTGAGCGAATAGAGCGCCCTTAATCGCATGCAAGACCATTATTTTAGTTTTATGCATGAATTTCTGGCGGTATCAGACGTACGACCACAGTAAGTATAGTTATATATATATATACTGTGGTGCGACTATCATCGTACGCTATGGTATATAGAGTAATGGATAACACACTGGCGTAGAGAGCAAAAGGTAAGGGGTAACGAGTTCGAGCCCCAGGGCTGTTTTTAAGGAATTTTTAGAACTGCACAAGCAGCACAACCCCTTTCCTTTCCCGTCATCCATGGTAAATTACTTCCAATTGAAGGACAATGGCCTTTTGCCAGTTTTAACTGTACAGAAGTGCTTCTTCTTTTTTGGGGGGGGGGGTCCCGTAGCTCAGTGGAGAGAGCGCTGGCCGTTAAACTGAGAGTCATCCGCGCAACCCGGGTTCAAGCCTCACACGGGGCAAAAATTTATTTGAATTTTCTGTTAGCTGCCATTGGCGCTTTGCTGTTGTGTTGCTTGACTCGGGTTCTGCTAAAAATAAAAGATAGCCCCTCCCACTCCTGGCTTGGCCGAATCAGGAGTGATCCAGTACTTAGGCCATTAGTGTTAAGTTACCGAACCTGTTGTAGCCGAACTGCGTGTCGTGCGAACTGCGGGTCCCGTAGCTCAGTGGAGAGAGCGCTGGCCGTTAAACTGAGAGTCATCCGCGCAACCCGGGTTCAAGCCTCACACGGGGCTAAAATTTATTTGAATTTTCTGTTAGCTGCCATTGGCGCTTTGCTGTTGTGTTGCTTGACTCGGGTTCTGCTAAAAATAAAAGATAGCCCCTCCCACTCCTGGCTTGGCCGAATCAGGAGTGATCCAGTACTTAGGCCATTAGTGTTAATTAAGTTACCGAACCTGTTGTAGCCGAACTGCGTGTCGTGCGAAGCAGGCCGTATTTCGTATAACTTGTATATATATATTCGTTTAATCAGGAATCAGGTTGTACATTGTTGGAATAATGATATTATACACATTCTAGATGGCGCTAGCATAGATGACTGTAGATGACTCTATGTAATTTAGTCTATGTTATGCGTCACTTCCCCCTTCTTCTCCGTTCCGTGTTTTGTGCTAGTAGTTAAGATGACATGTGACAATCTTTATCTCCTTTAATCGTGAATAAAGCTCTGCATTCCAACAGGTTATGTGCCCAGGTCGAACGCAGGACGACTGGTTAATTCCCAGGACGACTGGTCGACTAATATTTTTCGAGTTTTCTCGTTAATTATCCGAGTCGATAGAAGCTGAAGTTTCTTCTTGGTCTCGCGTCAAAATGGCGGCATTGGAAGAACTACAGCAGCAAGTTTTGAGAATTCAGGAGAAAATTAGCACAGGAACAGGTAATGTAGCGACAACAGTTACTACAAATTCCGTCGGAGGTTTACCGGAAGCGAAGCATCTTGATGGCAAAAATTATGGTGATTGGAAATTCTGGATGCAAAATTTCTTAATTGACGCTGGTTTATGGCGCTGTGTTTCGCCAAAAGAGGGCCAGACTGTTGATCCGGATTTGGACTTACGTGCGTTAGCCAAAATCAATCTCAGCCTAAAACCCTGTTCAACCAGAGTCACGAAGAAATGCCAGACTGCGAAAGCTGCTTGGGACGCATTGAGAGGTGAATATGAAAGCACTGCTCTTGTTCGTCTGATTGGACTGTATTCCAGTTTGTTTAAGACAAATTTTGAGAACTTTCCTTCGATGCAGCAGTATGTAGATCACATTTTGTCAATTGCAGAACAATTGGAATCAATTGGTCAACCTTTTCAGGACAATGTTGTTGGAGGCATAATTCTTGGAGGTCTTCCAGATCAGTATAGGCCTTTAATATTAGGCATCCAAGGATCAAAGCAAGACACAACAGTTGAGTTTGTAAAAAGTCTATTGCTTCAGGACAGTGTTAAGGAGCTAGGAGCAAGTACGACTTCGGTTGCAACTCATTCAGCATTTTCAATGGGCAGGTCTCAAATGAGCAGGTCCCACAAGGGCATGTCCCAGATGAAAAGTAAGCCAAAAGGACCACGTTGTTTTGAATGTAATCGTTTTGGTCATATTCGTTCGCAATGTGAGAAGGTCAAGGTTAAACCACATAAGAATTCAGCCAACGCGAATTTTGGTGCTGTGTCAGCCCAAACGAATTTTTCAGTTTCATCGGTGCAGCCTACCTCGATGAATGATGATTGGTATCTTGATTCAGGTGCCACGGTACATCTAACATCTCGACTTGACTTGCTTAAGAATTTTTCTTCAGATTCTAGTCAAGAGGTTGGAATTGCAAATGGAACAAAGTTAAAAAGTACTGGAATGGGAACATTATCGATTCCGTTGTCAACAAAGAAAACAATGGAAATTTCAGATGTTGTTCATGTACCAGATTTGGCTATAAATCTCTTAGCAGTTAACAGAATTGCTCAGGAGGGTAAAACTGTTTTGTTTGACAAGAAAGGCTGTCGCATAGTTAATCAGCAGGTGAAGGTCAATCCAAAAAGTGTCATTGGAACTGCCACAGAAGTCAATGGACTGTATCGTTTGAACTGTAAGCAATCTCGTATGTTTGCTGCGCTGTCAACGAACTCTGTAAACTTATGGCATCGTCGCCTTGGACATCTTAATCGGCCTTCTATGCGCCTACTTCGAAGCACTATGTCTTCAGGTGTTCAGTCTGAAGGGACGGCAACTATTCCCTGTGAAGCTTGCGTGAAAGGCAAACAGCATCGCAAACCGTTCAAGAAAACAGGAGCCAAACGAGCGAAGCACGTTCTTGGTCTTGTTCATTCTGATATTTGTGGTCCAATGCATGTTTCATCAGTTGGTGGAGCACGGTATTTTCTGACATTGATTGATGATTTCACGAGACACTCGGTTGTCTATTTTCTGAAATCAAAGACTGAGGTACTGGAGAAGTTCAAGGAGTACAAATCTCTTGTTGAGAATCAGACTGGTAAACGTATCAAAACTCTTCGAACAGATAATGGTACTGAATATGTCAATGAGAATTTTCTGAGTTTCTTACGACGTTGTGGAATTCGTCACGAAACCACGATTCCGTATACTCCTCAGCAGAACGGAGTCGCTGAACGTCTGAACAGAACTTTGGTAGAACGAGCTCGAACAATGATTCTAGAATCCGGAGTAAGCACAGATTTTTGGGCAGAAGCAGTAAATACAGCCAATTATCTGAAGAATCGGTCACCTACAAAAGTCTTACCAAATATGACACCTCAAGAGGCATGGACAGGAGAAAAACCTGACCTAAGCCATCTTCGTGTTTTTGGTTGCAAAGCTTTGGTGAAAATTCCTGATAATAACCGCAGGAAATGGGACTCTAAGTCAAAAGAGTACATCTTCGTTGGTTACTGTGAAGAAAGCAAAGGTTACAGAATGCTTCATCCTGTTACAAAGAAATGCACTCGATCCAGAGATGTTGTTTTCTTTGAATCTCAGTTTCCTGTTCGACATTCGTCTTCAGATGATCTATTTCCGGATGTTGCGGATGACAACTCATCGCAAATTGTCACTTCAGACATTCATTATCAACAGCAGTTTCAGAATACCCAAACTCATGTTGAAGTGGGGGAGTCTGATGGTTCAAAGGAGTTTGGTGGATCAAAGACTAATCTTACTGATGGCTCGAACACTGGCTTGGAAATAAACTCTGTGGAAGAAGATTCTGGTGGATCAAATATTTCAGTGGTCAATAACGACATAACTGATGATGGAGAAGTGATACGAGACACATTTGAGAGGCCAAAAAGAACTCGTATTCCAAATAAGCAAATATTCAATGAGAATTTTGTTGTGCATCAAGCTACATTGTGTAAAAGTACTGATCCAGCAACTGTTGAAGAAGCACTTACTTCTCAATATGCAGAAGAATGGAAACGTGCAATGGAAGAAGAAATTCAGGCACATGTTGAAAACCAGACATGGACATTATCTGATGTACCTACTGGGAGAAAAGCAATTAAGTGCAAATGGGTCTTCAAAATAAAGCTGAAATCTGATGGTACAGTTGAGCGTTACAAAGCTCGTTTGGTGGCTGAAGGATGTTCACAAAAACCAGGCATTGATTACGAGGAAACTTACTCGCCGGTTGTACGTTATACTTCCATTCGTCTTCTGATGGCATTGGCTGCAAAATACGACCTTGACATTGATCAAATGGATGTCACAACAGCATTTTTGCATCCTGAGCTCGAAGAAGAAATTTACATGGAATTGCCAGGTGGTTTTCGGCTGAATGGTAAAACTTGTCGGCTAAAGAAGTCAATTTATGGTCTGAAGCAAGCAAGCCGAGCCTGGAATAAGAAATTGGATAAGTTGTTGAAAGAACTTGGATTTGTGCAATCAAATTTTGACACTTGCATTTACTACAGATGTGAAAACGGAAAGATCTTAATCATTGCAGTGTATGTTGATGATCTTTTAATTCTCTCGAACAACAAGGGGGAGAAACAGAATTTGAAAGCAGATCTAATGAAACGTCTCAAGATGAAGGATCTTGGTGAGGCACACTATTGTGTGGGCATTCATATCCAAAGAGATCGTGATACAGGAACGATATCACTTGATCAAGAGAAATATATTGAACAAGTGCTCAACCGCTTCAATATGACTGAGTGCAATGGGGTTTCAACTCCACTTGATTCGAATCAAGATTTGTTTGGAGAAGAATTTCTTCCTAACAGTCAACAGCAAGAAGAAGAAATGAGAAACATTCCTTTTCAAGAAGCTGTGGGTAGCCTTATGTATGCAGCACAGGCTACAAGACCAGACATCGCATTTGCAGTGGGGGCCATGAGCAGATTCAATAACAATTATGGAAAAACTCATTGGGTTGCAGTGAAAAGAATCTTTAGATATCTTCGGCAGACTGCAAGTACCAAACTAGTGTACAAGAGAACCAATGAAGATTTGATTGGATTTTGTGATTCTGACTGGGGTGGTGATAAAAGGGATCTGAAATCAACCACAGGATACACTTTTGTTTTAAGTGGTGCCGCAATAAGTTGGAACTCAAAGAAACAACCAACAGTTGCAAAGTCAACAACTGAAGCAGAGTACATGGCTTTAAGCATGGCTGCTACAGAAGCTATCTGGTTAAAGGGACTTCACAAAGAACTTGTTCCTCAAGCTTCAGATGTCGTGGAGATTTTCTGTGATAACAAAGGGGCGATTGATCTTGCTAGAAATCCCGGATATCGACCCAAGACCAAGCACATTGCTGTGCAGCATCACTTCATTCGAGACAGAATTGCAATTGGAGATATTCTGGTTAAACAGATTGAAACAACAAACATGGTTGCTGACTGTTTAACGAAAGGACTGTGTAAAGATTTGCATAACAAATGCATTTCTGGGATGGGGTTAGAAAAATAACACTAACCTAATTTTCTGAGTGTGTATAAAGTGGGGGTGTTGGAATAATGATATTATACACATTCTAGATGGCGCTAGCATAGATGACTGTAGATGACTCTATGTAATTTAGTCTATGTTATACGTCACTTCCCCCTTCTTCTCCGTTCCGTGTTTTGTGCTAGTAGTTAAGATGACATGTGACAATCTTTATCTCCTTTAATCGTGAATAAAGCTCTGCATTCCAACATACATGTAATCGTTCTGCGGTTTGTCAGATTGAATGTCAATAAACGAAGATTATTCTACAACTGCACATTTTGTGTACAACTGCATGTTAAAAAAAAGCCCTGCTAGCCTCCGTTGGGAGGAAAAACTTTGTAGGCTGCTATTAGCGCCTTGTATTGAAGGCCGTCTGTTCAGTTAGTTAAGATTTTTATGTATTCTGTAATCTGAGTTCCTGTAAATTGTTTCAACTGCATTTTTGTACACTGTAACGGTTGCGTTCTGTCAACCGGATTGTTGAATAAACGAAAATTGTAATTTGATTATAATTATAATAATAATTTTGTTTAAACCATCTGGCTGCCTCATATATTCCTTGACGGCTATGGCGCTTTAGAAGTTTGGAGTAGGCTTTGAAATGGATATGTAATCTGTGTTTAATAATATTGTTTCCGTTTCGTGATCATTTGATTTATGATATCGTGTAATATCTTGTTTGGTTGACGCATAATAATTGTAAAAGGTACATTTACAACAAATATAATAATGTATATATTGAAGTTTCGTATAGTCTATAAACTTAATTTATCTGTCTGCTAGCTTTTGCGCTGGTTTACTTTTTCAGTGTCGCATGGGACTGCCGTATAACGAGTGGTACTCTGTTTAGCGTAGCGTAACAATTGTTTTAAGTCGTTAGAAAACGTGTAGTCTGCGTTAGCACCACTACAAGCTATCTGCAAAGCTTACTGGAATATCTTCTTCTTAAAAGCTGCGATATTGTCCAATGAGAATGAGATAGTACTATCATTCAGGGTGTCCCCCTCTGCTCTGCACCGCCCTCACTTGGTAGGGATGCGCTGTCCAGCAAGTTTAAGGGGAAGGCTTCAATCCGTTATTAACAGTCTGACCCACCAGCATGCAATGCCTACCAAGTGATAGTGAAGCCACCTAGACTTGCCTGTTTTCGGAGGTCCTAAAAAACCTCTGGGTCATGCCCTTCCCTGAGGTCGGAGGCTTACTGCCTATGGGCAACACCTCATGACACGTTTTACTGAAAACAGACAAGAGCTTAAGGAAAGCATTTATGGTCAGAATGATATACAGATACTAACTAAAAGGCTGTAGATACTGTTTAAATTCAGGAATAGGCAATGATTGCCTACTTAATCCAGGTGTTTGTATGCCAGCTCTGGTTGATAGAGAACTTGCTTACTTACTTACTAATTTGAGTTATTTGGTTCATTTACGCCGTGAGGTATTCATAGTAGAAATTTTTAATTATCTCAATTGAGTAAGAAATTATTTCTGCAATGAAAAATTGAATGTTTTTTGTTGACTGTTGAAAGGTATCAAATCTTTGATAAGTTCTTCCAAGCTATACATGTAACTGGTGCTGGTTGTTGGTTATTGCAGGAGGCGATGGATCAGGTGATGCAGTATGTTGAACCAGCCAAACAGTTTGCCAAGGACTCCATTCGACTTGTCAAGCGATGTACAAAGCCAGATCGAAAAGGTTAGTTGTCACACCTTCAAACACATCAATTTATCCTCAAAATCATTTAGGAATTGACTTCTTACAAGTTTTATGAGTTTTGTTTTTTCCTGGTTCATCAATAACTAGGCAAAGTTTGTTTTATTTGCCCGTGGTCATCAGGCTGGTTTTTCATTGTTTCATTTGTAAGTGTGAAAATAGTTTAGTTTGTTAACCTTGGCCAATAAGCACACCAGTTTGACAACAGAGATTGATCGCCTTCATGCTTCAACTGCTGACGCGCCTCCCCCAGTGTTTACCTCAACGTCAATTGTCTTTGATGGTTTTCGTCCTACACTATTGAGTTGGACTTTCGGCTAGTTCTTGCAACTGCTAACTTGATCTCATGTGAACTGGATCCACTACTCCCATTTGTTATTAATGACAGTTTGGATGACTTTAGTCCTTTTCCTGGTTTATCTGTTTAATATGTCCCTCTCTGAAGGTTGCATCCCTCTCTTACAGAAAACGAGTCCTTGTCTTTCCTTCACTCAAAAAGTCTAACTGTGACACCAACCTTTACACCAAATTTTCGGCTTATCTCAAATCTCTCCTTTCTTTCTGATACTCTTGAACGTCTTGTCTTGTCTTTGCTGAACATGTCTACCTTACTTTGGGCAATCTGGTCTCCTTCCAGCATGCATGTCACTCCGGTTTTATGGCCCATCATTCCACTGAAACTGTTCTCTTTTTTCTACTATCTGAAATCTATTCTGCTGTTGATAGGTCTGAGCTTACTCTACTGGCTCTCTATGATGTCTTCAGCATTTGATCATGATGTTCTCCTCAAGCGTCTTGATACCTCCTACGGTGTTATGGGACCCACGGGACGCGTTCCCCCAACTTTTGAGTGGTCCCCCTAACTTTATTATTATGGTCCCCCAAGTTTTAGGACTTGATTGCACCTTTCTAAAAGAACCCACAATTAATGATTATCACTGGTGACTCTGGAACCCAATGATTGAATGATTGATTGATTTCGAAAATTCATATAACGCTTCAAGAAACCTACTCAGAGTCACTCTCTGTGCTGGCCTACCCCAAAATATCTTACCCCAAAATATCTGGCTAATGTTATACTTGGTTCTTACTCAGCTACCTCCCACCATCAACTTCGCTCATCTAACAGACTTGACCTATTGGTTCTTCGTTCTAGAACTGCTATCCCTCGGTCTCAATCATTTGCCTCAATTGGTCCTCCTCTTTGGAATGCGCTTTCTTCTTCTGTTTGCTCTACAATGTCTGGCAGTCTCTCCTCTGCTTTGTCTCTTCTCAAAACCTGCTTCTTCTTGTGGGGCCTGAACGATTCGCCCTTCTAGAGGCGCTTTATAGATCTGCTTAAATACAATACAGTTACAGAGAATTGCTGAGGTTGCCTTTGCGTTTCAGAGTTTCAGAAGATCGCCTTGGCAACTGCCATAGGTTTTGCCATCATGGGTTTCATTGGGTTTTTCGTTAAGCTCATCCACATTCCAATCAACAACATTATTGTGTGAGTATCCTGCATGTCTGCAATGTGTATTTAGCTTCAAGAGGAATTGCCAGTCAGTCCTTCCTGATGACTTCATTAGGATTCCTCTGGACTCCAATATTATACATCTACTGAAGTTTTTATATTGCAATTTATGTCTTATTCGACGCATTTACCTTTAAGATGTTTTTCCTTTTGTTTGTCTGTTTGCCGGGTTTTTTGCTATCTATATTTAGTTTTTATTATTGTTTACTGTCTGATTGTGGTTAAATAGTTTTGTTTAATATTCATGCATATGATTGTGTTTATATATCGAACGCAGGCCATCATGTTTCTTAAATATCTGGCTTATGTACAGTCATGCTTTTGAAGCGTTCACGACTACGTTTTCTTGAACTGAGTTTTGGGTTGTTGCTTGTGCTGGCCATCTACTAGGCCCATATGGCATGATGCATAGATTATTATGAGACTTAGCAATTTAGGACTGAACTTACTTAACTGGTTGTCTGTGACTTTTTGAACTAGAATCACTGGCTGAGAAGGTCAGATTTTATTAAGAATGAAATTGGCAAGAAAGCGTTTATAAGATGTTAAAATGACAATCTGAGCCAAATACCATGTGGTTCATTGTTAGTTGCAAGGATATTTTTATGTGTTTTGAGACTTCTTTTCATATCGGACTGAATGAAGACTGAATTAAATTTGCTTTGTTCATTTCAGGGGCTCCTAACTGTAAAAAATCCTACAACCAACGTTAGTTTAGCACCTCTGCAAAGGAACACACGGAAGAAATATTAAAAGTTAACTGAAATTTATACTAGACACTTCATATAGTCATAACCTTGAAAATGTATTTATAAATTTGTGTTGTATGTCCTGAGGACTGAGAACTAGAATTGTCTGTTTGAAATTGCCTGTCTTGTGATATGCATTTCCTTTCCTAAGAACATATAAATAGTTGTGTGGAGTTGGAGAACGACTGTAATTCTTTTGTTTTATAATTATATGATAGTTGTGAAATGTGTCTGTTGCCATTGTAAACTTGTGTTGACTAAAATTCATGCATCTAAAGTTCAGTTTAAAAATATACAGTTGTCGGGTTGTGATTTGCAAGTGTTTTTTATATTTAGTGAATCTGCTGCAATGTAGCCATTATTAAAATGCCTGGAGTAATGGCTGAATACTCTATTGTATACTTGTAGATACTGGGCAAGATTTGACATCTTGGAGTGATTGAGTGCAGATTTAATCAGAATTATGAAATATAACCTGTATCAACTTTCTAAACTAATAATTATTAGTTTAAATAATTATGGTATGCATGTTTCTTCAAATGGCAATACTTGTTTTATTGAAGTCTGAAGTATATAGTGGTTTTATTATTTAATGCACAAGTTATAATGATTTTGTTAATAAGTTTTATCGACACAAAGTTAGCAAATGGACATTATGCATTCATACTGGATGCTGCTTTTAATTTACATTAAAACTTTAGCAGTGATTTGCATTTTTTTTATCCCAGTAGTCGCTTGATACACTCTTTGCTAATGCAGAATTATTGATATGTAAATTAAGACCCGACTGGTTGGATCTGTGTGTGAACTCATGGGCAGAGACTTGGGGGGGAGGGGGACGGTCCCCCCCAACAGATGTGGTGGGGGACGGCCCATGCATTTGTCCCCCTCCCATACTTAAGTGTTAGGACATGCATATGGTTAAATGGTTAATATAATCCTATCAGTAACGTTATAGGAAGAGATTTCCGACCAAAATAATTACTATAAAAAAGGGTCGCCAGAAGTGATGTAGCCAGCCCTAGTACTCGAGTCCGGTGAAAGACCCGAGACCGATTTTCTGCGGACTGTCGGGACTTACTCGAAACCCTGGACTCGAAATTTGACTTGGTTCCGAGTCACGAATTCTCCATGGAAAAGACGTGTGTTGCCACAATCAATTCAGACCGTCTGCTTTCTTGGTCATTCAACTCAAACAAAGGAGCCCTTGCAGCCTACGGGTGATCGTCCGTTAAACAACCTGACATTGAGGTCGTGTGACGGATGGCTGGGCACCGCTGAGCGGTGCTGACATACAGCAGCCAATTAAAAAAAGATAGGCCTAAAGGAAATCATAATAATTCAATCAATTTGTTGGAAGTCGGAAAGAGATGCAATGATCGAGTATCTGTAAAATACTCGAGCTATGTAATTTCTTTCGTCCTTAATTTAATCGGGAGTTCAAAACTGTGAGGACAAGGACGAAGATTATACGGTCTATCGACTCTCAGTGGGAAAGTGTTAATCAGTATATGTGAGTACCACAGAATAGATAAAGCGAAGCTTTATCTATTCTGTGGTGAGTACCCTAGAGTAGGGTCACTGTACGAAGTAATAGTCTATTTTCAATGGCATGTATAAAGCTTCAACGCTCCTAATGTCAGACTTCAGAAAACCGTAACTTTACGTCCCATCATACGATGAAAACTCTAGGTTTAATCGGTCGTGAGCAGGCCCACAACCGATTAAAACTAAGTGGCGAAGTCCAAGATTTTATCCCTCAGAAGATTCGTTGGTGGTTTCGCTTACCCTAGCCTGTCTCTTCGCGTCTATCTATACTTCATGGTCTGTCACGTGACGTGACAGTCGTTCTCTTCTCCCGAATGATAAATATTCAACTCTGCTGATTTCATGTCGAAGATGGCTGCTGTGTTGTTACCGCATTTGAATCGGATTAGAATTCCCTCTGCTGGACAGAAAGTCCACAAGGATGAGGCTGCCTTCTCTTTCGATACTCCGGTTTGTGAACTGCCGATAATGTAGATTTTGTTTTGATCAGACTTTTCTGTCGCGTTAACGAGTTCTAAAACTGAGATTGAAACTGCACCCGGTTATTTGGCCATGACTTAACGAGTCATCGTTCGTCTGCTTAAACGGTCGATATCTTATTTAGCTGATCACGTGGTTATTGATGCTGTGAATAAACATTGTTCATATTCCGTAACGGTGCATAGGGAGTCCTGTCGTGCTCTGCTTCTATGTATTGGCCTAAAAAACAACGATATGATAATTCTGTGCATATCTATGTTGTCCTTTGACCTTATTTGTGCATCATCCAGTCCAGCTGGGCATTAGTTTTCCATCCCTTCCAGCCATAATTCATTCCCAGCCATTTATATGTGTTTTTGTACCAGTGGCTGAGGTTGTTAATAGACATGAGTTATGGCTTCTCTCATTTTCAGTCATTCATTTATTGAAAAAATTTGTATAGCGAATAAACCTACTCAAAGGTGCCCCAGGGGTGTATTCTGAATTTTTTTAGGTGATTACACGATGCCGCAGAAAAAATCGACTTTTGGGGAAAAATTCTGACGACCTTTTTTTAGTCATCAAAATTTCTGACAACCTTTTTTAGTCGTCAGATTGTTTTTGGACGACTTTTTGCCCGAAATGCTTTCTCACGGTGTAGTGAAACGCTTTTTCCCTGCGTATACCCACTTGGTCTTTGTGAGGTGAGTATATGCTGAATACCCTTGAGTACAGCTCTGGGGGCTCCCAACCCATGCATGGCGATGCAAATGTCTGCAACTTGCAAAATGCATTGGCATTATTTCTAGCTGCTCCAGTGAATTAGGATCTTGACTTCACCTTGCTTGAGGCCACCTTTAACAGATGCCTTGCTCATTATATATAGTTCTACAGAAGTATTTAGATCTGGATATTGTTGATTGGTTTGTTTCTTCTTGCTGTTGCCGCTGTAGGAGAGTGAAGCTGGTCTGTACGTCTGCCTGAACAGCTTCCTGGGTCTTGGACGAAGACATATCGAAATGTACTTCCAGAAAACGTCCAATGCTGTCTTCCTCCGCATCAAACGTGTCCGACGTGAGGTGTGTTACGCTGTGATGATTTATAAGCTCTTCTTTGTAGTAGAGTGAGTCTCACTCAGTGGATATGAAATGTGTTGTTAATTACTCTTCTTGGCTCATTTGTGATTTGAAAGTATGACTGGCTGTTAAACATTTTAATGACGACAAGAGTGTTCACTGTGCAAAGGCGAAATCAATGCAGTGAGTTGTTGAAGTCTTAGTTGTTTGCATTCCTCAAATGAGAAAATGTCAGATTAATGTTATGCTATTTGCCTCACAAGACCCTCCTCTCTACAGATCATGTAACTGAGTAAATGAAAGGAGCACAATGAATGAGCAAGCATTTCCATATCTGATGAAGGGATGTTGAGTCCTGTGAATGGATAATTTATTCTGATACTCATTAGTATGTGAGCTGCATTGTTTCTCTTTGATTCATGATTTTGAAAATGTTTTTCCGTTTGAATTTGAGCAGATTGTGACGGATCCTGTGGAAGCGGAGGCTAGGAAGCCAACCCGTCTGGCAATAGGTGAGGAGGGGGTCACCTGGAAACTGGTGTTCCTTAAAACTGTCACCAGTGCTCTTTCCACAGCGGAGTTGTCTCTGTAGTAACAGAGACATTGTTTCTTGGAATAGCTAGCAAATGCGGATTGTTGTATAAATTACATATCTATCTAATTTGTGCTTAGTTCAGTGCAGGTGTGTATTTATCAGTTGCACCTGTATATGTGTTTGGAGTAGTAATGTAGATGCATGAAATTGTTGGGCTCTTCATCTGAGTTCTGCTTCTAAAGAAGATCTGCCTAAAAGATTCGAGATGAAAGCCAAAACTGAGGTTTTGTTAGTTAGAAATAATGTGAGATTCACATGCAGATTACAGTTCTTGCATCATAAATGAATTGCTGTTTCTAGTTCTCTATGAAAACCTGACTTGCTGGCAGATCTTCATAAATGTTTTTCTTTGTAATTTGAGACAATTTTTCACAATTAAATCAGTTAGTCTGCATCTCTGAGTAGTTTCTTGAAGGGGCGCTAAATAAATGCTCTAAATGAATTAAAATTCTCTGAATGAAATTCTCTGTTATTCGTTTGAGCAGTTTTTGTGATTTGACTGAAAAGAGCTAATGAAGTTAATTTCTCTTGCTTTCATTAGACATGTGATGATGTGAGACATGTGATGATGTGAGACATGTGATGATGCGAGACATGTGATGATGTGAGACATGTGATGATGTGAGACATGTGATGATGTGAGACATGTGATGATGTGAGACATGTGATGATGTGAGACATGTGATGATGCGAGACATGTGATGATGTGAGACATGTGATGATGTGAGACATGCGATGATGATGTGACATGTGATGATGTGAGACATGTGATGGTGTGAGACATGTGATGATGTGAGACATGTGATGATGTGAGACATGTGATGATGTGAGACATGTGATGATGCGAGACATGTGATGATGTGAGACATGTGATGATGTGAGACATGCGATGATGATGTGACATGTGATGATGTGAGACATAGATTGAGTATTCGTGACTTTTGGGTTTAATATTCGTAAATATTCGTGAATATTAAGATTTTTTAATATTCGTAAATATTCGTAAATATTCGTTAACGGATTAAAGTGAACCATCGAAACCGCAATGTTAGGCCTACCCGCTAAAGCAGTTTAAGTTTCTGTATGTCTCTATGACATTCACTCGCATTCAGGGCAAGGCTGAATTATAAAATATGCGATGCGCTTAATATGCTGAGATCGGGATAATTTTTGCTTGTAATCTGGCACTTTTATTGCCTGCGTTGGCATTTATATTTACTCATCCTGCTAGACTGATATAAAACTACCTTATCAATTTTCAGTTACTATTATAGGCAGTTAGGCCTAAAGTTTAGCCTATTTCTAAGTTAGCATACTATTGCTGCTACTTGCCAACTTCCATCGGTCTCTTTTCAGTTGGGGAGGATGGGCAGAAGTCAGACAAAGTGACTAACATTAAGTATCGAATATGATAGTGATAGACCTATGAATGCTGCATGGTCACATTGGCCAGACCCAGCAGAAACCTGGAAGTTTTTAGCAACAAATCTATTAAAGTTATTGTAACTTACTGATATAGGCCTAGGTCTATGCGTAGGCTAATTCAATTTTGTACAATTCATTCAGTAAAAGTAAAACATTTTCATAAATAGCAAAGTAAAAATTAAGAATAAAGAATTTCTTGAAAGAACATAATATTTTACGAATATAATATTCGTTGGCAGTTTTAATATTCGTTAATATTCGTGAATATTTGAAAATCTTAATATTCGTAATATGCGAATACTCAATCTATGATGTGAGACATGCGATGATGATGTGAGACATGTGATGTGAGACATGAGATGATGATGTGACATGTGATGATGTGAGACATGCGATGATGATGTGAGACATGTGATGTGAGACATGCGATGATGATGTGACATGTGATGATGTGAGACATGCGATGATGATGTGAGACATGTGATGTGAGACATGCGATGATGATGTGACATGTGATGATGTGAGACATGTGATGTCAGACATGCGATGATGATGTGACATGTGACGATGTGAGACGTGTGATGATGTGAGACATGTGACGATGTGAGACATGTGATGTGAGACATATGATGATTTCGTTTCTCTTCTCTTTGAAGGAATCGAGGGAGGATTTGACACGGGGGATCGCAAGTTTGACGTTGAGGAATTCTTCAGCATAGTCGTTTTGCCTGAGTGGGCGGAATTCCCATTGACATTTCCAGATCTACCTGTTCAGGTTGAAATGTCTTCTTGTCTTTGCTAGTCGGTCTTTTGTCTGTCTGTCTGTCTGGTCTGTCTGTCTCTCTGTCTGTCTGACTGTATTGTCTTTGCTGCATGAACGGGACCACTGGCAGGCCAGAATCGCTGCAGACGCTGACCAACCGAAGGGTTATGGGCCGCCTTCAACGCCCTTCTTGGCCATGGACAAGCTGACCATTCTCAGGATGTTCCATCTTTCACTGCAGATGACTACCTAACCTTATTCACCACCAAGGTGCACAACATCCGGAAGGACCCCACCAACTCCCCGCCACCTTTCTGTTGTCTACGGAGCCATAGATCGTTCTCAGCTGACTCACTTAGCCCTTTTTGACGTTAGTGCAGCGTTTGACACTGTCTAGGTATGCTGTACATTTGCCAGTGTGTGGACAATATGTATATATGTGTTGTGTTGGATTATAGGTGATGCAGGCGGCCAATGCCATCATTGCTGCTTCGTCTGCAGCCAGGGAGGCAGAATTGGCTGCGATGGCTGGTGCCTGGGATGGAGAGGAACGCCAAGTCTCAAAGTCAGTGGAGGAGACTTCACTTTTGGTTGATTGAAACTTCTTTTATGTATTTGCGCAAATGATGTGATATGTCAGAGGAGGAGCGATTCTGGATTTCATATGTTGTTGCTGTTGTTGTCGTTGCTGTTGTTGTCGTTGCTGTTGTTGTTTTTGCTGTTGTTGCTGTTGTTGTTGTTGTGCAAATGTGAAGGAGAAGAGATTCTGCTTTGATGGTTCTAGTTTGTTTTTCTTCTCTGGCCTTAGCTATTAAAATCTTGCTGGCATTTCTAGACTGAGATTCTGGATAGTGATGTGATTGATATGGTTCTTCTCATGTGTCATCTGTTGATTTGCATCTGTCACTGGCAACAGAGAAATGGTGAACAATGAACATGGTAAATGCAGACTTTCTAAAAGAGTCGTATGTTATTATTGACACAACCTAAGCCGTAATTGGTTGAGCAGGATCTCCGGCATGATCTCTTCTCACTCACTCTGCTCAAAAACATGTTTTTAGGTTTGCTGATAACTTGGATCAGCTGAAGACTGGAAAGAAGATTCCACCGTCTGGCTGGACGTGTGAACGGTGTGGAGTGAAGGAGAACCTGTGGTTGAACCTCACAGATGGCACGATCTTGTGTGGTCGCCGGTTCTGGGATGGAAGCGGAGGAAACAACCATGCCATTGAACACTATGATGTCACGAAATATCCACTGGCCGTCAAGCTCGGAACAATAACTCCGGATGGAGCTGGTGAGAAAGAGAGAGAGGAAGAGCATTGTAGATAAACATTCCTTTCTGTTTTAAATCTATAACTAAACAAAGCAGTCTTCAGTTTAACCGACTAACTTTGTGAACCAGCGTTTTTATTTGAGCTTTGATTGAATCAAGTCTGATGAGATCCAGTCTGTGTAGCCGTTGTCATGGCGATCAATTCATCCTCCTCCCCCCCCCCCATCAACACCCTGCAGTCTATGGTCTTGGTGGTGAAACTGTGTCCAATGTGCTGAGAAGCAGCCATTGTTTTGGTGGTGTGGTGGCGGCGGCGGCGGCGGCAGCAGCAGCACCAGTTGTAGAGTATTCAGATTGGATGGAGGTGGGTATGGTTGCATTGTGCTATGTTTTGCTCTGATGCAGTGATGGTCATGTTGAATCTGTGCATATTGATGCCAAACAACGTGGCTCGATGATAGAATGCGAAGTGACTCAATGACAGTCTGATGTCATATCTCGTGTCACTGAATGACAGATGAATGATTTGTTGTTACAGATGTCTATTCGTATCCAGAAGATGACATGGTCTCTGATCCTCAGCTTCCGAAGCATCTGACTCACTTTGGCATCGATCTCATGAAGATGGAGAAGGTGTGTTGTCATCTTCGTCTCTTACGTTGTCTCGTTCTTCTCTGCTTTATTACCATTCCAGGAGCAATCTTTGGTGGCAGGGACTGTCCAGTGGAACAGTTGAATAAACCGATCTTTGATTTGGCACGGTGCCAAACTAGATGGATCATTTAAACTCTTAAATTATGATCCTATGACTAGCTTTAGCAGTATTTGGAGATGTATGTATGTCAGCACTTCCACTTGTATGGTGCTGCTGTTTCGGATGGCTCAGAAATGTCCTGTCTATCAAACAGATCTATATTTATTATAATTATGCTGAAAGGTGTGGCTTAAGATGACCTGAGAATTATGCTTGACCAGTCTGTTGCAGAAGAGAGTTAAGATTTTAAGTTAAAGAGAGGTCCACATTTGCACGAGATATTGGAGCGACCTATTTGTGTTACAATTGCCAGATGCTGTATAATGTAATTATAATAGTAGTAAAAGAGCAGTGGTTCCAAGCCCCCGGGCCAAAAGTGACCTGCCAGGCCTAAAAATGACCCTCATCTCTCAAAGAATTAACAAAAATATATAAAAATATTGACAGTTTGGACAAGATAGAACACATATTTGTTCTATTACAAATTATTTTATTTTGACGACTAAATAACATCAAGCATTCTTTTTTGATTCAATTATAACAATTTTTTAGCTTTCAGTTAATTAAATTTAGCCTTGTGACCCCCCAATGTCCTTCAAATAAGAAAAAGTGGCCCTCATGTCCTCCAACATAGAAAAAGTGGCCCTGAAGTAAAAAAAGCTGGGGACCACTGTAATACAGCGTGAGATTTTTTGACTTGGCCATTTAATATATGATGATAATAATAACAATTACATTTCTGCGGCACCATTACACAACCATGTCATTGCAAGTGCATCAGATTTGCAAAAGGACAGAAGCGATTTATTCTATGATTTGGGATTGACCCCTCTCTCCGTTTTTCTTTTTTGATTCATTATCTGATTTGATGTAAGTGTGTCTGTGTGTGTGTGTGTGACTGAATTTAGACGGATAGGACGATGACGGAGATGGAGTTGGATCTGAATCAGAGGGTTTGGGAGTGGAACGTGCTCCAGGAATCTGGAAGTAAGCTGCAGCCGATCTATGGACCGGGATATACGGGCATTTATAATCTCGGCAACAGTTGCTACATGAATTCCATCATGCAGGTCGTCTTCACGCTGCCGTCGTTTGTTGATCGGTAAGTGAATTCAGCCATTCTCTTGTCTTCAACGCAGTTTCAGTTTACATTGAAGTTCTGTCTTTAATTTTAATCGACTTATTTTTAGACAACTTGTGATAAAGTTGAGTAACAAGAGCGAAAGACTTGACTTGAAATGAGAATTCATAGAAATCAGTCATATTCCACTGAGAGTTTGTTGTCATCTTAATGGAGCTCTGTCTTGTCTTCATTGTGTGAATCACATGTTTCATAGCTGTCTTTTAACTAAGTTTCATTCATTCATTCATAGCATTTATATAGCGCCCCTTCAAGAAACTACTCAGAGGCGCTCCCAGCCCAACCACGAGCAAAGAAAAAAGACTTGAGAGACTTGTAGAACCCAGCCGGATGGGTCACAAGTAGAGAGCGAAGCGTAACCGGGAGGTCGTTCCAGACTGTAGGCCCCACAACCGAGAAAGCACGGCGCTGCTTAATAACTAAGCGGGCCCGCGGGACCAGAAGTTCACCCCTAGCCGAAGAGCGAAGTACACGACGCGCTGCAACGTCAGAGACTGGACAGCAGAGATCACGCAAGTATGACGGAGCACAGCCAAGGACACAGCGTGAGACCACAGCAGCAATGCGGTATGAGATCCGCTGGGACACTGGCAGCCAGTGCAGCACATCACGCATATAGGCAGAGACAGGAGCAAATTTAGGAAGCCGCGCAACAAGGCGAGCAGCGGAGCGCAATACACGATCAAGTCGCCCCAGGACCTCAGCGGGAAGACCAGCAAGTAAGGAGCAACAATTGTCGATTCGACTTGTAACAAAGGCGTGGACAAGGACGACGACCGCGTCGTGAGAGAGAGAGCGGGAGACCACCCGTAGCTGACGAAGCTGGTAATAGGCACTCCGAGCAACCAAGTTCACATGCTGGGACAGAGTGAGTTCAGAATCGAGGGTGAGACCCAGATCACGAACTGTGAGAGAAAAGGAGATATGAGGAAAGAGCAGAGCAAGTTGTGAGAGGTCAATACCCTGGAGTTGCCTACGGCCACCCAACCAAATAAACTGTGTTTTGGATGGATTTAAGAGTAGCCGATTGGAGGCCATCCACAGAGAGAGGACATCCAATTTCCTACACATCTGATCTTTGTGATGACATTGCAGTTATTTCGCTTTGCAGCTAATAGTGAGATCTTATAATTAAGTGACTTTCTGATGGATTTCTGTGTTGTTGTTTTTTCCAGATATTACAAACCGGCCACAAAGATATTCGTGGAGTGTAACTCCGACCCAACCTCAGACTTTAATGTTCAGATGTGAGTAGAAGTCTTCTTCGCTTGACAGACATAATATCTAAAAAAATATGTCCTTTTTGTTTTCTTCTGTTTCTTTCTTCTGCATTCACTTCATTCAGGTAAATTAAAAAAAACTCTTCTTAAGGTGTAATAATCGAGGTTGGTTTTCTTGCTGGATTAAGAATTTAAGAATGAAACAATCTAAAAAATTTAAGAATGCAACAATCTAAAAAAAGCACTGTTATGATAGAATTGTTAGTAATCAATTATTGTGGCAGTGTTGCCCTTACATCTTCCATACAATACATATATCTGGTGTTTTCTGCTGTTTGCAAGTTGTTTCTGTTGCCTCCTGTTGTCTGATGTTCTTCGATGATTTCTGTTTGAATTCAGGGCAAAGTTTGGCCATGGTCTTTTGTCTGGCGACTACTCAAAACCACCAACTGAAACTCAAAATGTGGTCAGTCTCAGTTGAAAGCAGCTGTTATATATTTATCTGGTTCCGACAAAATGTCGCCGACAAAATGTTGCAGAGACAATATGTCACAAGACAAAATGTCGCCGACAAAATGTTGCAGAGACAATATGTCACAAGACAAAATGTCGCCGACAAAATGGCGCAATCGTAAATTAGTAAAACAGTTTTTTATTGCATAAATCGACCATTTAAAAAACCATCGAATGAACTTGTTAATAGTAGTGTCAACGGACACACATTCCAACTAAAAATGTCCATGGCGAAAGTCCGCAAAAATTAAAAAATAAATAAAAAGTGTGCGGACTATATCTCATTGCATAAAGTTACTAAGACAGCGACATTTATTTTGATATCAGGCCTATAATTATGTATTAACGTAGCCTATTATACGGGAATGTACGTGATTTATGGGGGAAAATAATACAAATACAAAACTACATAGTGTGCAAACGCACTATAAATAAAATTTTCATGATTCTTATTTTCTCTTCTCATCGGTCGCTGTTTTCATTATCCTCTCTTCTGTATTTATTCGCTCATTGATGTCCATTGATCCTTTGTAACGCTGTTTGCACTATCTACAAGCTTTGTCTCAGGTCCGTCTTCTTTAATCCTGGTCCACTACCATGCTCTACCTTCTCGTTCAGGTATACTTCAAACTTCGGATAGATCAGCGGTTCCCAACCCGTGGCCCGCGGGCCAAAAGTGGCCCGCCTGGCCTACAGAAATGACCCGCAGCATATCAATGAATTAAGAAAAATATATGTAAAAATTGGCAATTTGGACATGATAGATTATGTAATTCTTTTCTATTACAAATTATTTTTTGACGTTAATAAATCGCATCAAAATAGAATGTTTTATGCGATTTATTAACGTCCAAATAGAATAACATTCTCTATTGATTCAATTATAACAATTTTATACGCCTTTAGTTAATTCAATTTTAGCCTTGTGGCCCCCTAATGTCCTTCAACTAAGAAAAAGCGGCCATCGTGTCCTCCAACCTAGAAAAAGTGGCCCGACAGTCAAAAAAGGTTGGGGACCACTGGGATAGATAGATCGAAACCATTTATTCCACGCACAATGCACTTAAGGAGTAGAATTATTCGCGACATTTTGTCGGCGACTTTTTGTCCACGACATTTTGTCAGTGACATTTTGTCGTGCGACATTTTGTCAGGCCACCATTTGTCTAGCTTCTTTTACTTTCTAATATTTTTGAGTGGGTGGGAATGAGGAATTTGCTGAAACCTTGGCTCCCAGTATCCCATTTGAATTTATGCTCAAGATTGTAGGAAAATGTTTGCAAATGACATGATGATTACCTTTGAGACTTGATGAAGGTCACTTATGATGTCTCTATTTGAATACTTTTTTAATATGTGGCCTTTCTTTTGGTTCCTACCATACCTTGTCGTACATAGTGAACTTTATTATAAATATGTTACTTAAAGAGAATCTCTTCAAAGCTGAAATGAGTGAATCCAGACCATTTGATTCATAAGTCATAGACCGTGTTGATAGAAATGAAGATGCTTTTAAGGTGAGGGGTGAATGGATGAAGATATTGCTGCTCTACTTAATTTCTTCTTTCCCACCCCTCCCTCCCCCCTGTGCAGCAACTGGATGGCGTCCGTCCGCGAATGTTCCGTACTCTGATTGGCTGCGGACATCCGGAGTTCTCAACCAATCGTCAGCAGGATGCCGTTGAATATCTGCTTCATCTCATCACAACCATTGAGGTTCGTCCGATCAATCATCCATGAGAGACTTTATCATTTTTTATGTTATATGTATGTATATATATATGCTATATATATGTATAACATATATTGTATAATGTATATTATGGTCAGTTGATGAGATTTCTTTTTAAATGGACCGTTCCCTTGTTGAGGTGCTATATAAATTCATGAATGAAATGAAACAACTTGAGAATTACTATTGGACGGACCACAGCAGCAATTGTTTGTTTGATTGACGAGAGATTCGTAAGAAGCCAAACCAGGCGTTGTGGATTATATGCAACTCCGATTCATAAATAAATGTCAGCAGCTCTGACTTTCAATGACTAAGCAGAGTTCATCATTTGTTGCTGTTGCGTCATCGTCGTTATCATGTATCTCTGATGACTGAAATTATGTCTCTTATGTGTAGACAGCTGCTCAGCATCATAAAGCGAACCGTTTGGTGTATGTATGAGCACTAGTTATGGCACCCTTCAAGATGTCTACTCAGAGGCCCTCCCAACTACAGCACGGATACTGAATCAGTTTCACCCCGAAGCGCTTGCGTTTTTGTATGAAAAGGACTTGCCCAGGGTTCCTACGCAGCGGCTTGAGGTGGATTCGAATTCACAATGGTCCGGCTCCAGGGCATTGAACATACCCATAAACCACTGCGCCCCACACGGGATTAGCTGGGATTGGCTGGATGATTTCTCTAGTTATGAGCCACAACAACTTTTGTCTGAGCTTCTGTTTGATGCTGAATCACAAATTGTCAGCTGCAGCTGTGCGTTGTTTGCGTTGTTTGTTGCGCAGAGGACGAGCCGAGGTGCGAGCTGCCCAACGGACAGCATCAAGTTCCGGTTGGAAGATCGCATTGAATGTGGCCAATCTCATAAAGTGAAGTATATGTATCGCGACGACTACACGCTCTCAGTTCCTGTACCACTCGACCAAGCCATCAACCTATGTAAGCCATCAACCTATGTAGGACATCAACCTATGTAAGCCATCAACCTTTGTAAGCCATCAACCTATGTAAGCCATCAACCTATGTAAGCCATCAACCTATGTAAGCCATCAACCTATGTAAGCCGCCTTAATGTCTGTTGTGTTTGAGAAGATAAATATGTGTCTCTGATTGCAACCTCTGTTCTGATCCTGTCTTATAAGTTTAAATGCTGACCGTAGATGTAGACAGACTTCTAACAAGATCACAATGTTGTGTCTACAATTACTTTACAGTCAGTCTACGTTTTCATGCTGAACTACGGTATATACAACTTGAAACTTAGTTATTATTGCAATGTCATTAGATTGAGTAAGATTGTTTGGATGAGCAGCGGTTGACTCTGAACTTCTTTCCGTTGATGTTTCTTGTAGCTGCTGTTTCTGCTTATGAAGCGAAGAAAGCCGCCATGGAAGCAGAAAGCAAGCAAATGTAAGAATTGTGGGCCACTCGTCTTCTTCAGGCAGACTACTGTTTGCTCAGCAGTGGATTGTGGCATAGAACTGCCTCGTGTCTCTTTAGCTGGCTTCCTTCTTGACATTAGCCTAACCCTAACCCTTGTGTTTAAGAATGCTACTGGGTGTGGCGGCGTTTGGTAAGCTTAAGACCTGTGGAGAATAAGAGCTGCTGTCAGTGCATAGAAATATTTAGTTAACTGCTTATGAAGAAAAGATCTTGCATTGAACGTATTGATTATCATGGAGTGCCACTCTTATTGTTGATTGATTTTACGAAGATGTGTAATTGTATATATTTGTTTATTTGAAAAGAGACAAATTTGGGTGGTACTCCGCTCCAAATTAGGCAAAGATGGACAGAACAACTTCTATGACTTGGTGATTGACAGACAGTCAGAGAAGACCCACTGTTGTGCAAACTGAGATTGATGGGTCGTCATTGCTTTCATAATTTAGCCATATGACATGATCTTCATACTTTCTTGTAGCTGTGAAAACTCCAGTTATAGGTTTAAGCAGTTAAAGCTGTGAATGAAATGCATGGGTTGCATTAGATATCTCAACTGTTGGTTAGTGAAGATTTTCATTCATTGCACAGATTGTGATGACTAGAGTATGAGGAGTAGACCTGTCCTCCGTTAGACTGTGTGTTGGTTTTTGCTTCAAAGGGATCCTTTGGAAGTGGTGTGTGTTGGTTTTTGCTTCAAAGGGATCCTTTGGAAGTGGTGAGGCCGAGGCTGAAGTTGACGTCTTGTCTCGACTGCTTTGCTGCTCCAACATTTGTCGAAAGCTTCTACAGTTCGGCCGTTAAAACTCATGTCACTGCAAAGAAGTTAGTCTACTTTCACACAGTCTTATTAATCACTTTCAGTTCATTGGTTTCAGTTCAGCCTTTTGGGAGTTTATACAAGAAAAGTAGTCAGGTGGCAGGGTGGGCCATGGTGGGGCAGAGCGGGCAGTCTGTTTTGTATTGGATGTAAGAATATCATTTTTATCAAGTTCCCTTGCTGGTCATGGCAGTATCTGATTAAACGACCCTACAACACAATTAACTCTGTGAAGATCAACAGGGTAACATGGACCAAGAGAAGGATTGGAAACTGGAAAGGTAATGGAAATGACTAAAGTGGTTGATTTATGTGACTTGTGTGCAAATGGATTACCCCTGCAGCCTCCTCGAAGTTAGCTGTTGATGTGCATTTGAGAATAATTGTGGCAAACGATGCAAAATTGAAAGATGTCAACAGCAGACTCAGATGATAGGATGCTCCATTCTGTATAATATGAAGCCAATGTATATGTTCATTGTGAACAGATCAGATATTTCTGTATAATATGAAGCCAATGTTTATGTTCAATGTGAATAGATCCTCCTTTCTGTGTAACATGAAGCCAATGTTTATGTTCATTGTGAATAGATCAGATATTTCTGTATAATATGAAGCCAATGTTTATGTTCATTGTGAATAGATCAGATATTTCTGTATAATATGAAGCCAGTGTTTATGTTCATTGTGAATAGATCAGATATTTCTGTATAATATGAAGCCAGTGTTTATGTTCATTGTGAATAGATCAGATATTTATGTATAATATGAAGCCAGTGTTTATGTTCATTGTGAATAGATCAGATATTTATGTATAATATGAAGCCAATGTTTATGTTCAATGTGAATAGATCAGATATTTCTGTATAATATGAAGCCAGTGTTTATGTTCATTGTGAATAGATCAGATATTTCTGTATAATATGAAGCCAGTGTTTATGTTCATTGTGAATAGATCAGATATTTCTGTATAATATGAAGCCAGTGTTTATGTTCATTGTGAATAGATCAGATATTTCTGTATAATATGAAGCCAGTGTTTATGTTCATTGTGAATAGATCAGATATTTATGTATATTATGAAGCCAATGTTTATGTTCATTGTGAATAGATCAGATATTTCTGTATAATATGAAGCCAATGTTTATGTTCATTGTGAATAGATCAGATATTTATGTATAACATGAAGCCAATGTTTATGTTCATTGTGAATAGATCCTCCTTTCTGTATAATATGAAGCCAATGTTCATTGTGAATAGATCAGATATTTCTGTGGCTAACTGATAACTGGTCGATGTGTTTGGTTTATTTCAATGCAATTGATTTCTTGTCATCATCTCATCATTAGGTCGACGCTGATGAGTACGTTTCCAGAATTCCTCTTTCTTCACGTACAGAAGTTCACCGTTGGATCCGATTGGGTCGAACGCAAACTCGGTCAGCCACCAGTTTCTCTTTTATGTAGAAAATTCGTCAGATTAGACAAATCGAACTCTTTAAAAATCGGTAACTTTCAATTAGTCAGTTCCTGTGGTCAAATGGTTTGTCTGGCTTCTGAAAACAATATAGGACATGATGACCGCAGGGCCATGCCTTCAAAGGTCATGCCTCAGAGGACCATGGTTCAAAGGGTCATGGCTCAGGGGGCAATTGTTCAATGTGTACGATAGAGTCATGCTTGAAAGTTCCTTGCCTCAAGGGGTCATGCCGTAAATGGGGTTGCTGATGATTTTTTCTTATTCTCGTGCAAGTTTCTGCTTTGTTCTTGTTGCACTAAAGTTGTTCATGGATTTGACTGATAACATAAGTTGCGAATTCATGATATCTTCCACCCTCCAATGCTTCTTCGTTTCCTTTGGTGCATTGAGATGAATGAACCTTGATTTAAAGATGATGACGACGACGTTGATGATGATGATGATGATGATGACGACGATGAATGATAAGAATGTGTGTTTTGCAGATGTTTCGATTGATGTTCCCGATGAATTAGACATATCGCATCTGAGAGCAGCTGGAAAACAACCAACAGAGGAGGAACTTCCAGAGGACGATGACAGAGGACAGCAACCTAACGCAGCCTCCACTGCCGCTGCTCCAGGTCGGTTGGTCAACATTGACTATTTCGTCGACCGCTTTAGCTGATCATATTAACATTTATATTCTAGTGTTTTGTTTGTCCTAATTTCATATTGCATGCTGCTGAGCATTGTTTCATGGCTGACATCATCTCCCAGTCATTAATTCAGTTATTGATTTTAGGTTAATATCCTGGTTTGTTGCGCCTCTCCAAGATTGCTATTCAGTGGAAAGTATTCAAGTGCTTTTAACCTTAGTCTGACCAAATCACGGACCTTTCTTGATGGTCACATGTTTATAATTCATTACCTAATTAATTAATTTTGTGAATTTAAGATTTGAAGAAGAATTATTCTAACTTGGAAGAAAGTTCTGCCAATAACGAAGAATTGTTGTTTCTAATCTGGTGAAGATTCAATGAATTGATCTGTGAATTGTTATTTGTAGCTGATCTGAATATCGATGAAGGTCACGTGATGCAGTTGGTTGACATGGGATTTCCATTTGAAGCGTGCAAGAAAGCTGTCTACAACACAAGGAACAATGGAATTGAAGCGGCCACGAACTGGATTATGGAACACTTGGATGGCCCAGGTACAGACGGCGATGTCATTGAACTTGTTGTCTTTCCACATCCACACGATTTATGTAATCGTCGATGATGACGACATCAGATTGTGGTCAGGAAATGTTGCTGTGCACACTGACATTGAATGTACTCAATGCAGTGACTGCCTTGAGTAGATGTTGAGGATGACTGTTGACTCGTTTCTTTATCATTCTGTGGTCAACATGGCTTTGGTCTGTTCTGTGTTTCCAGTCAATCTATGATCGACAAACACGACATGGATTTAGATGCAGAGTGGACTTGTGCTTCTAATGAATTCTGTTCATTCATGAAGCTGTTGTTCTTTTGAATGTCGTTGATTTTGAGTCGCCTCCATTTCCTGTTTTGTAGACTTTGCGGAACCAATGCAGGTTGAAGCGTCTCGTCCTGGAAACGTAGAATTATTTCACGCAGACGAAAGCTCCATCAACATGATCATGGCAATGGGTTTCACTAAGACACAGGCAACGGTGGCTCTGAAAGCAACCGTAAGTTTGTCCATTGAGTTGCTCTTCACTGAGTTTTCAGAACTCTCAGTTGATTAGTTGCCTGCAGTTTTGATGGTTTAGCGACAGGTTGCGAAACGGCGCATAATACCACATATGGCAGATGACGACAGTCAGTCAGTCAGTCAATGGCTTTACAGTCTGTTTTTTTCACAGACTTTGTTTAATTACCATATGTCAGTCAGTTTTTTAGTCTGTCCATTGATTAATTGGTCATTTAGTGAATTATTGGTTTTTGTTCTTTTCTGTTAGGATAATAATTTGGAAAGAGCTGCTGACTGGATCTTCAGTCATGCCATGGAACTGGATAATGTGGAGGAGATGGATGCAGGACCTGCAGTTCAGCCGCCTACCGCCAATCAGCCACCAGCTGCTGCTGCTGCTGCCAATGATGGCAATGGAAGTAAGTCATGGATTCCTTTTCCATCTACCACTTGATCATGTGATGTGTTATTGGACTGGATGTGACGACGATGATGACGACGATTAGTTATAGGCTTCATTCTCAGACGACGATGCTGAATTGAAAGACGACATCTACATCATATGTTGTTCTTGTGATAAATGGAACTTTTCAAGAGATGACATAATTTCCATCTCTTGCGTCTATTCACTCTATTGTTCATCTCCTCTGCTTTGATTTACGTCAGTCATTGTTGTTCACTTTAACTTCTTATGATATAACATTTCTGCAGAAAGAAGAAATCTCAAACTTTGAGCCGCCAATGAGTTTCTTGATGCTACTTTTGTTTTTCTCTTCTGCTTTGCGCACAGAGTATCGCCTGACGGCCTTCGTGAGTCACATGGGAACATCGACGAAGAGCGGTCATTACGTCTGTCATATTCTCAAGGAAGGTCGCTGGGTCATCTTCAATGATGACAAGGTTGCCCTGTCGGAAAATCCACCCAAAGATCTCGCCTACCTCTACGTTTATCGCAGGGTCTGATATCAGCACCCCAACCAACCAACCAGACAACCAACCAAACAGACAACCAAACAGACAACCTCTGGTCACTCACTCGATGCGTCTTGCGGCCTAAAACTTTAAATAGCGAGTCGTACGACGTCATGTCTGCTGGGTGGCTATAGCCGTTTGTTGTTCTGGCTGTGGCTGGTCGTTCGTTTTAGCTGGACACATGGCTTAATGCTGAGGAGGAGGATGAGGAGAGACGGTCTGCTTTGTTTTTGAATTATATATGTGTTGCTGTCAGCATTGTTCTCATCATTTGAGAACTTTGTTGTTTCTTGTTAACTGTTGTTTTGGCTTTTGCTATTCTCGGATTAGAACTTGTTGTCATTTCTGGCGATGTGTGAAGTGTTTGGATGAGGACGAGGAGGATTAGGAGGAGGTTCTCCTCTTAACCTACCGCTAATATATCAGTATATTATGGAAATTGAGGCTCTTCTTTTTCCCTCCCTTGGGTCTGATAGAGGTAGTATCGAGCTTCACATTCCTGGGATCTATGATAGAGAAAGAGGGAAGAAGTGATATGGAAATAAGGCGGAGGGTAACAATGGGGAAAACGGCAATGAACGGTCTGGGAAAGATTTGGAAGGATAAATACGGGAGTAGAGAAACAAGGAAAAGACTGGTAAGAGCACTGATCTTCTCAGTGGTCCTATATGGATGCGAAACATGGACAAAGACACAGGATATGGAAAAGAAAATCAACGCGTGCGAGATGTGGATTTGGAGAAAGATGCTAAGGATTTCATGGACGGAAAGAGAACTAACGAATCGGTGCGCGCGGAGCTCGAAATAGAGAGGGAAGAGACACTGCAGCAAACAGCAACTTGGAGGAAATTCAGCTACTTCGGCCATGTGATGAGATCTAACGGTTTGGAAAAGGAGCTGATGACGGCATGCGGTGAGGGAAGGAAGAGACGCGGAAGACCAAGGAAGAGATGGTTGGATGAGGTACAGGAAAAGTCTGGCATGAGTCTGGAGCAGCTTAGAGAGGCGACAAGAGAGAGGAGACACTGGAGAGGATACATCAAAAACTGTCGCCAGAGTTCTAAGAGCTGACGGCACCAGGTGACCAGGTGGGTCTGTCTGTGGCATATTCTAATATTCCATTACCTGCAATTTATAATATAGTGTATGGTTAATGAATGTCTATATGTCTTGTCTTGTCTTGTCTTTCTGTCGGTCTCTGCTTGATGCAAATATCACTGGATGAATGAACTTGTAACCTAAATCTTTGTAAACGAAGCCATTAACTTTAACTTCTGTGATGTTTTCTATTCATTTCAACCAGAATTCAGTTTCCTGTTGGACATAAAGTTGAGAGTGCCTGTAGGTTATTGTGGACGGAAGAACTGTAGGTGAGAAGTTCAGGAGAAGACGGACGGTTGAGATGTTTTCAGAATCCGACTGAAATCTTTCCAACGCTCGATTTTATTCATGTGCGCCATTTTCTGCTTCTGTTTCGATTGCAAGTCGACTATGAAACGGACGAGATTCTGTCATAGCAGGCACGTCACCTCTATTTCCTCCTTTGGCGCCCAAACATAGGGGAGGCGCTAGGCTATCTGAAAAATTGACATCTGTTTCTCTACCACTACTTTTCCGTCTTTAACATATTTCTGAGCAATAATGATACCCTACTAATGAAACTCAAAATGAAACCATGAAATTTACTTTTAGAAACGAAAAATACCCATGCTCTTTATTTCCTGCTTTGCATTGTTCAAGCTCTTGCTAAAAAATTTAGTATACAGGCTATATTTAATTTACAGAAAAAGGTGCCCCTGGAACTCTCATCCACCTACCTGCCCTCTTCTGATTTGAGTATTTCTGTTGCTGAAAGCGACACTCCCAACTTCACGGTCTGCGGGATATCCGTTTGTTTGACTGGGTGACTTTGGATGCAGCAGTTGATGAGAATTCATTTATCATTCATTCAGTGGTTGATTTTGATTAAACGAATATAATCATCAACTCCTCCACACTTCGCCCCCACCTCAATCCCCCACCTCCCTCTCCTCGCCCACTCTCCACTCAACCCGCTGTCTCTAAGTCGAGGCACATCCGAGTTGATTGGCTTCTATCGTTAAGACACTCGATGATCATAAGAATTGTGCTAATGACTTATTGTTATCTGGTGGCTGTCATCGACCTCGACCGATCGAGATATCACGTGGTATATATTATAAGAGCGTTGAAGTAATCGATGCTGGACAGCAGAGTGGCCGAATAGTGTTGATGGAATGATTGACGAATAGGTTTTAAGGGAGGTGGGGAGGAGGGAAGCTGTTGTTGAATCGAAGGGTAGGGGTCTCGTAGTTTGCGGCGGTGACGTTCATCGAGATATCATTAGAAAGGTGGCCAGATGGCAGGACAGGTGCGGCCAGGAAACGGTTAGACAGGACCATTAGGAATTGGAGTAGGCCTAGATCTGCTGGTGTTGAGAACAGCGACGACTAAGAGGGAAAGGGGTGAGAGTGGATTGTGATTTAGTGGGTCGGTTGGCGAGTAAGTGAGTGTAAGTGAGTGAATGAGTGAGTGAGTGAGTATGTAAGTTTTGAGTGTATAATGTATAGAGGACAAAGGTGTTATGTCCAACTTTGTTCGAAATTCATGTTATTAGCGACTCTAATAGGTAATGACATAAGGCCGGCTTCATGGCACGTTAGTCATTTTTATGTTGACCAGAAAGCCAACATTTTCATTATCATTGACCATTCAGCCAATCCTACGCGGATGACCTGCAAGCGTCTTTGCACTGTTTTGCAGCCATTTCCACTGTCAGAGTCATGAGCCGGGCAACGGAGGCCTGGATGTCCTCCAATCGCCTGCGCCTCAACTCATCCAAAACCCAATTTATTTGGTTTGGCACACGCCAACAGCTTGTCAAAATTGAACTGGGGGCTCTTGCCCAGGAATTCCCTCAGTTTACCTTGTCTTCCTCTGTCCGGGACCTTGGTGTCACATTGGACCAAGAACTTTCACGCGGCTATTCATTCATTCTGAGCATTTATATAGCGCCCCTTCAAGAAACTACTCAGAGGCGCTCCCAGCCCAATCACGAACAAAGAAAAAAGACGAGAGACTTATAGAACGTAGCCGGATGGACCACAAGTAGAGAGCGAAGCGTGACCGGGAGGTCGTTCCAGACTGTAGGCCCCACGACCGAGAAAGCACGTACGACGCTGCTTAATAGCCAAGCGAGCCCGCGGGACCAGAAGCTCACCCCTAGCCGAAGAGCGAAGTACACGACGCGCTACAACGTCAGAGACTGGACAGCAAAGATCACGCAAGTATGACGGAGCACAGCCAAGGATACAGCGAGAAACCACAGCAGCCTGCTATGCCGCAGTTGCTACTACCAATTGCGCCAGCTTAGAGTGGTGCTCCGCTCCTTAACCTTCAATGCTGCCAATCCACTCTTTTGTCGTCTCTCGTCTGGATTACTGCAGCGCCCTCTATGTGGGTCTTCCGGTGACTCGGGTTGGGTGCTTAGATCGGGTCTTGCGCTCTGCGGCACGCCTTAATTGTTGGTCGCATCCCAAGATTCGTCCATATCACTGATTATATGCGGGATGTCTTGCATTGGCTCCCTTTCTCACAAAGGATCACTTACCGGATATCTTCCTTAGTTTGGCGCTATCTCGCGGGTGTGTCCGCTGTCTATTTGCAGGAGCTCTGTTGCTCCACCTTAAGCGTCCAGCGTCGTGGCTCTCTCTGCTCTTCTAAACAGACCAATGACAGACCAATGACAGAAAAGGCACGGCGCTGCGTAATAGAAGTGCGTGACCGGGGGACAAGAAGCTCATGAGCTTCTTGTCCCCCGGTCACGCACTTCTATTACGCAGCGCCGTGCCTTTTCTGTCATTGGCCCTGCAACCTGGGATGGGCTTCCTGCGGAGCTACGTTTCATGCCTAGAGCCTTTGAGACTACGTTCTACTCTGCTCTCAAGCTCTTTAGCCGTGGTTGGGTCGGGAGCGCGTCTGAGTAGATACTCTTGAAGAGGTGCTATGTAAATGAATGAATGAATGAATTCATCCATTTGTTTGATTCCATGAACCCCTTAGACAGAAATCAAATCCAGTTTGCTAGCAATTCTCTTTTCCAGTGAATCGATGCAATAGCTACATTTCCATGAGCTCAAAAACGATAATAATGGTATGTCTGACCTAAAACAGAAGTTTAAGCATGTGACTTTGTAAAAAAACAAATTTACATGTAGCCTACAGTTTTACTTACTTACTTATTTACAGGTTTGCTTAACTCTGTTGTGGCCTTTCAAGCAGCAAATAAGCACAAAAACCATGCTTTATTAATTAGTGATCTGTTGAGTGTGATATAATATGTGGCGCCGCACACCGAAATGAGCATTAAGGTGATTTTTAAACATATTGCGTTTGATGCATCATCTCAAAGGCCTTGACTCAGGCATCAAAATGACACAAAAATTATTGCTCTAGCTTAATTCTAGCCGAAGATACAAGCAAAAAAGTGATCCAATTAAATTAATTATTTAATTAAATTTGATTAATTAAAAATAATAATTTGCATATCAAGAGCATTAAAATAGTTTGGCTACTTGTCTTTTGAAATAAAAAGTTTTTAAAAAATTGGGGAAATTTTTTTATTATTAAATTTTGTAAAAAAATTAAAAATTCAAAAAATACTATTTCTCTAATATCTCTGATGTGCAATCTCCGACTTAATGCTCATTTCGGTGTGCGGCGCCACATATTATGTCCATGATACAAAGATCTTTGTAGAGCACAAAATGTTGTATGCCCACTTTCGGGTACCCTGCCCCTACAAACTTGTTTTCCCCATGTTATTCCCATGTCACATGACACCATTGCTCTGCTTACCTTGTTACCAATTCAAAGACGTATTCAACGACACCAAGAAAGTGTGGTACTGTTACTTTTTATATTTTTCATAAGCATTTAAAATTAGAAATTCAGTTTCTCGAAATAATGAAATATGGACATAACCCATTTTGTCCTCTATAATACAGTCGATATGTATATTTGTTTAATGAGCAAAATAATGTTGGCAAACCGCAAACAACTGGTACATTGAGACAGACAAAAATGGGTAAGTGGTGTAAGTTTGAGTGAGTGAGTGAGTTACCTTTACCTGAATATCCTTTGAAGTTTGTTTGTATCTTTGTCTGTCTCTGTCTGTCTGTTTCTTTGTCTGTCTGTCTAACGTCCAGTGCTGCCGTCTACCTCCCTCTTTCCCCCCTCCCCTCTTTCCCTCCCTCCGTCCGTTTCGTCGTTGGTACGAGTGACATATTGCGGCGCTTGTAAAAGACGGTTAGTTGTTGGCGACCTGTTAAACAGAACGTTTATAGCAGCAGCGGCGGTGTTTCGCTCCTCCTCCGTCCTCTAATATGAGGTCATTTCATCGAGACTCGCCAGATTGCTGACTTTTTAACGTGCTCAGTGCACTAATGGGCATCGCCTCCGTCGCCTTCCCCGTCGCCTTCCCCTCGTGCATTGGGACCCACCCACCGACACACCAACATGTGGTCAGAGACATACAGAGAGGTTGGGTGAAATATATATATATATATATATATATATATATATATATATATAATATTGTAGAGGGACATAGACAGGTGTACGTGGGTGTGTGTGAGAGAGAGATATATAGACAGACGGAGACAATCACAGTCAGAGACAGAAAGAGAGACAGAGAAAGACAGAGAGGCACAGAGAGACAGAGAGAGACAGAGAAAGAAAGACAGAGAGAGAGAGAGAGAGAGAGAGAGAGAGAGAGAGAGAGAGAGAGAGAGAGAGAGAGAGAGAGAGAGAGAGAGAGCGAGAAGGGGAGAGGGAGAAGAAGAGAGAAAGAGGCGTTACCTAGAAGTAACCTATAGAGTCAGTGAAGCCCAGATGTAATATCTGTGACGTCGATCTGACACACTCCATCAGATTGTCGTCAGATGAGAGTGTGAAAGGAGAGATACTACCGCCTGCACCCTTCCCCCACGACTACTCACCACCGCGCCCTCCCTACGACTGCTCCCCCACCGCGCCCTCCCACATCCCTCAACCCACGAGAGACCAACCGACCACCCGGCAGCGATGTGGTTCTTATGAAGCTGCGCGCATTCGATGGATCGACCGCATTGATCCTCTGACTGTTGCGCTAATATAAGAAGAGCAAAAGAGAGGAAGAAGAGAAATATCGTCTCACTACGAAGATTCGTCGTTGTTGGCATTTCTTACATCGTTCATGCAACTCGATTGAATCGACTTTCACCGATCGAGTTGGAGAGACAAAGAAAGAAAACAGACAAGAAGAGGAAGAAAGAAGGAAGAACAGAGAACTAGACGATCAACAGCAGAGACTGCGAAAGAGACAGAAGAGGTGAGAGCTTAACCGATTAAAAATGGTAGACGGCGATTGGACTTTTAAAGAATCCAATGTTTTTCTATCGCAATCGTAAACTGCATTCTTCTTCTACACAGCAATTAGAAAAAGGTCGATCGTGGGTTGGTGCGTAATTCATCTTTCGATCACCATGATCTAGATTGTCTGAATGGCATGGGCGTCCGCAGGGGGGCGCAAGGGGGCGCATGTGCGCCCCCTGGATTCTGCGCGTATTTGCAAAGAAATGTTGATTATTTGATTATTATGATTATTACAACACGCTTCCCTTCGTGATTATCGGAAAACACTACATTCTATAGGTAACTGTTTAAAATTAATACAGGAAGCGTAGGCCTAGGATTAACTATAGTAAGGTACTATATAGAGTGTACCGACCGTACAAATACGATACACTCCACAAGTTGGACTAGGCTGCACCGCTAAGGTGCAGGCTGTGCAGCCAATTTGTGAAAATCAGCATATAATACAGAAATTCATATTGTCTACCCGGATACGGGAAATGAACTCACTCGTGTCCGCTAATAGCGAAGTAATTGGCATCATAATTATATGCCTTTTAGATAACAGATCCACCGAAGAACCGCTATATACTATAGTGAGGATTATATATTATGTATATATATACATGTATATTTGCATAAATATATAAAAGCATATTTGACACTGGCTGAAGTTGGCTATAGATTACAGTACACGAAAACAGAATTTTGGTAATAGTTAACGTTTTCGTGAAATTTTATTTATTCTTGATTAAATTATATAAAAAATTGCACAGTCGCAATCTCGATGAAATTTTTGGGTAAACCCAACAATGCACTACAGTTCTACTGGAATCCCAGAGATAGAGCTACAGAAACACTTTATATATACTTTTCTTCGGGGGTGCCAATATTAGGAGGGTGCCCATAATGGGTTACCTTACCCTATATTTTCTCACGAGCTGCTGACGATAATAATTATTAGCTCGTGACTCGTGACAACTTAATATGTCGACTTCTCTTTCTCACAACGTGACGTTACAATTAGACGCAACGCACTGTGCCTGTCAGCGTCTCCGTATCTGTGCATGTGTGTGTGGGTGCTTAATTTGGTGTAGGCCATGTATGTGCGCGTGCGCAGGTTTACATGTATGTGTGTGCGCGTGGTGTCATTAACAGTGCCAAAAAGTTGCACGACCGAAGGGGAGGTCTAAATCCACGTAAGAAGCATTTCTAAATCTGAGTTTTAAAATGTCTTTGGCATAAACTCGTGACAAACAATGCTGCCGAATATAGCCTATATAGTTCATTCAATACCACGCAATATCTGATCTTCTTCCAACTTGAGGTCTCTTCAACCTACACGGTATCATTGCCAGGGCTGTTTTTAAGGAATTTTTGGAACTGCACAACCGCTTCTTTTCTTTCCCATCTTCCATGGTAAATTACTTCCAATCGAATGACAGTGACAATTTTTGCTAGTTTTAGCTGTACAGAAGTGCTTCTACAACTGCGCAAATCTATTTAGAACTGTAGGCTACATTTTGTGTAAGCTTACAACTGCACATAAAAAAAGCCCTGATCATTGCGACTGCAGTCTATCTTAGAAGCAGAACGCTGCGTCCATGAAGTTGATGCAGGGCTTAAAGTGAACCGGGTCGGTCCGGTCTGGGATCCGGAATCGATTTTCGAGACCCGCTGTTGCCGGGTCTCAGTCGGGTCGCTTGTTTACCAAAAATCAGACTAAAAAAAGAAAAAAGGTCATCACCTTTTTTGTCGGATGACTAAAAAAGTTCATCAGAATTTTTGGCCGACAAAAGATGGAAAAAAAATTCTGCGACACTCAGCCAAAATCTCGCGAAAGTCAGACCCGACAACTTTTCCAAACCACTTTCAGCCCTGAGCTGAATTAAGTCGCTTGGCTGCTTTCGATCGAGTGGCGCTTAGTATGGAGTTCATGGGCGGAGACTTAGAGGAGACAGGGGGACGGTCCCCCTCAATGGATGTGGTGGTGGGGGGGGGACGACCCATGCATTTGTACCCCAATCGTTAAGTGTTAGGACATGTACACACTTCACGAAACACACTGTAAAGTTACAACGTTAGAAGATGGAAGAAAAGATCTTCAAACAAATGAGGTAATGACTTTTAAAAGGTCCTTTTTGACAGAGAAAATTTGGTTTTTTCATATCGACATATCGACATTTCGGGCGGATGACTAAATAAAGAAAGGTCATCAACTTTTTTGACAGAGAAAATTTTCATCGACATTTCGGGCGGATGACTAAAAGATGGAGAATTTCGTCGGCGACTCAGCCATTCGTCCGCCCAAAATCTCGCATATTATTTCCTTCGCTGCTCGTTTTCGTCCCCCGCCCCCGCATGTCTCCGCCCATTAAGTCTTCGCCATGCATGATGGAGTTCGTGATTAGCCTCATGAGCTGCACAGGACAAGCAGTGAGTGAGTGAGGGACAGATTATATATGAAGGTCATTCACAGCCAACCAAATGATTTCGACAGGCGCATGCTATGACAAATTGCAAATGAAAATTAAGAAGCTTAGAAACATTTACAAGTCAAATAATTCGAGAAGGGCAGAGAAGCGCCGAGTAGGCAGCCTAGAGTGCAGATCGTTCTGTGGGTTTTCGATGCCAAATAAAAAGCAATTTCAATATTTTGCCCAAGGACACAGGCACGTATTGTAGCGAAATTGGGGAAGGGACTCTCCCCATTTTCTTTAGCGCTTCCTGCCTCTTCTGCCTTCTCCTGTTGTCCGTTTCCCGCGCTCCAGCCTGCCTCTTTTCGAGGCCACCCGTACTCTGAACGGCACGTGCTTCATGTTTCCCGCGCTCTAGCCTGCCTCTATTGAGGCCGCTTGCCTTTTGGCCTTCTAGTGCCTCTAGTTTCCCGCGCTCTAGCCTGCCTCTTTAAAGGCTAGCCTGCCTCTTTAAAGGCTAGCCTGCCTCTTTAAAGGCTGGCCTGCCTCTTTCGAAAGGGCTGGCCTGCCTCTTTTGAGGCTAGCCTGCCTCTTTTGAGGCTAGCCTGCCTTTTCGTTCCCGCGTTACTTTAGCCACGCCCACCCCCGGGTAGTGTATATAAGGGGCTGTGTTTTAGTAAGAGCAGTCATCGAGGGAGTCCATCCGAGAGATACGTAGTTAGTCAGTCATCGAAGGACCGAGTCATCGAAGGACAGAGTCATCGAGAAAGTCATCGAGGGAGTCCATCCGAGAGATACGTAGTGAAGTCAGTCATCGAGGGAGTCCATCCGAGAGATACGTAGTTAGTCGGTCATCGAAGGACCGAGTCTTCGAGCCCAGTCCGTTCGAGAGAGTCGTCGACGAGTCAGCGAGGCAGTCAGTCCGTGACGTACAGCAGACGAGTAGTGGACCGACGGACGATTTAGCGACCGTGTGACAGTTTGTCGTTGTGAGAATAAAGATCGTGTCTTCATTCGAACGTCGTGGTGTTCTCTACGGGCGGAGCGGCCGGAAGTGTCCCACCTTTCCTTCGAAATACCCCGGAGGCGAACTCACGTTTCCACCCCCCTGAAACGACACGCGTCCTTCCACTTCCGCTATCCTGGTTACACGGAAGCTTGGGCGTACGGCTGGGAAATCGGGGCAACCGGGTCCGTTACACTGGTGCCAGAAGAGGAGGCCTTTTGATTCCGTTACAGTATCTTTGTTGTTGTTATTGTTGTCGTCGTTGTGGTTGTTGTTGTTGTTGGTAGTGGTGGTGTGGTGGCGTTTGTATTGGTGTTGGTGGTTGTGGTGGTGGTGGTGGTGGTGGTAGAAGTTGTTGTTTGTTGTTTCTCTTTCACCCCATCATTACTCTTTGGTGGTGGTGTTTGTGGTGGTATTCGTGGGGGAGGTGGTGGTGATGGGGTGTTTGCGATGGTATTTGTGGTGGAGGTGGTGGGGGGGGGTGGTGGGGTGTTTGTGGTAGGGTAGATATTTGTGGTGGAGGTGGTGGTTCGGTGGTGGGGTGTTTGTGGTGGTGGTGGTTGTGGTGATGGTGGTAGGTGTTGTTGTTTGCTGTTTCCCTCTTACCCCTTTAACCCCTCCCTTACCCGGTGGTGGTGGTGATGGCGGTGGTTGTGGAGGGTGGTGTCTCTGGTGGCGGTGGAGGCTGGTGGTGGTTGGTGGTGGTTGTGGTGGGTGGTGGTGGTGGTGGTAGTGGTGGTGATGGTGGTGGTGGTAGTGGGTGGGTGGTGGTGGTGATGGTGGTGAGAGGAATTTATTTGTCCCTAAGAACAATGCTAAAAGGCAATAAGACATGAGCGAACGAGTTTCTAAGAGAAAACATCATCCAGTGGACATAGGTCCAGCGGCTGCGTTACCTTGGATACGACTATACAATGTAGATGCGGCGGCGCATCCTCCCCTTCCGAATGATGGAGAAGAGAGGAGAGGGAGGAGGAGGAGGAGGATGGTGGGTTATTCATCTGATCAGAAAGAGCAACTGGTGTCCTTCTGTCTCAGCAGCCTCCATCCTCGCATCCTTTATACGCTTCACTGACTTCGCTCATCCGACAATTTATAGGATTCGTACATGATTATTAGACGGACAGACGCACGGATGGACGCACGGATGGACGGGCAGACGGACGGATGGGACGTACGAACATGTGCAAAGATGTCGACCCGGTCAATTGACATCATTGATAGAAGTGGTTGTGAAAATTTACTTCTCTGCAACGGTGCATTGGGCAAAGATTTTAACAGCGTTAGGGTTAAAATCGTTGGCATTAGCAGTCCTCAGAGTAGCACGTAAACTAAAACTCCCCTATAGTTATAGAAATTGCGCTTCAACTCATAAGTTGCACATGAGGCGCAGAGGTCAATGTCAGTTGTGTTTCCTTTATGCATAGAATCGTTTTGCCTTTGAGAAAAAATTGACAAAATGATAGGCCTATTGGTTTTTAGTTGCTGTTTTCATCATTGTTTTACATGTGTGTTATAATATACGGTGATATTATTTACTATTATATGATTATAATGACATTATTTACTACTACAATATATGATACTATCACGTTGCAATGAGTATAACTTACTGTGTTTTGTATAAACACTATTTTTGCCCAACTAAAACAGAGATGACATCCCCTCCAGAAAAATTTGACCAAATGATAATAGTTCTTAATCGTTGTTTACATCATCGCATTACATGAACTGTTATAATATTATACCATAATATTATTTACTATTATAAATGTATGGTTATAGCAATTATATACTATTATACATGTAATATATGACACAATCCTGCTAAAAAACTTAGTATAATAACTCACTGTTAATATTTGTACAAATACTATTTTTGTACAACTGAATGGCTTCTCGCCGGTCCTCTCCTTCAAAATTTAAATTGTCAAATTTCAAAAATTTTTGTCCTCTAATTTGAACACCTAATAAAACATCATTACTACACGTGGCTTCCTGATTTTGGTACCGGTAGTTTATTAGTTCTTGGATTGATTTGTGTACCATTAAATATGATTTCGGAAAGTGTGCCCGGGTCAGCAATTCTGGACCATATTGGGAAACAGGGATAAGCTGATTATAGTGCTGAAAGGTCAGCTTAGGCCTGTACTGCCGTGCTAAGCAACAAGACAGTAACTCAAAAAAGGTGATTCCGCGTAAAACGACAAAGAAGAAATCGGTTTAATCCAACCAGAAATAATGCTTCAATCTTTCTGAATTTTTGCAAACAGTTATGTCTAAACTTGTGAATTTAGGAAATAAACTGGTTTTTAGAGAAATTTGAGTAAAAATTGCATAAAAATGAGTTACTGTCTTTTTGCTTATTATCGAAGCATTGAATATCGGCCTGCTGCTAAGTAAGAAAGTCTTCATTATAGTGCTGCAGACTGGTGAGAAAATGTTCCCTTTGCATAAAATTTGGTAATTACCACGAACAAGTTCTAAGAAAAAGACTTGTGGATAGGGCCATTGCAGATTTGCAATCTGGCCCCAATGGCCGCCATTTTTCAAAATGGCTGGCCAATCTACATATTTTTAAAGATCTCAGCTTCTATTTCACCCAGAATCGTCATCTTGGTGCCACAACATACATTTGTGGGGGCAAGGATTGCAATGGGGCCGTCTAAAATTTCCTATGCCCCCAATGACGGCCATTTTTCAAAATGGCCGACTAGAATGTTTGTTTTTCAATATCTCAGCATATAGTTCACTTAGAATCGCCATCTTGGTGCCTAAACATAGATTTGTAGGGGCAAGAATTCTAATGGGACCATGTGAAACGTCCTATGACCTCAATGGCGGCCATTTTTAAAAATGGCGGACCAGAATGTTTTTTTTTCAATATCTCAGAATTTAATTCACTTAGAATCGTGATCTTGGTGTCTAAATATTCAAAAAAGTGGGGGCAATGGTTTCAATAGGGCCATGTCAGATTTTTCCCCATGACCTCAACGTCGGCCATTTTTCAAAATGGCCGACCAAAATACCAAATTATCAATATCAAAACTTTCAGTCTACTTAGAATCGTCATATTCGTGTCAAAACATACACATTAAGGTAGTGTGGTTCACAGATACATGGCAAAAAATAAAGTTCAAGCTAAAAACCAGGGCGCCCTCCCAGTTTGTTAGACTTATCAATAGTATTATTGAGACAAAATTTCAGCTTCCGATTCCAACTGGAAAGCGGTGCTCAACGACTGTCTTACTTTGCATGGGCCAATGAAAAGACGTTAATTGTAGAAATAAATGTGTTGAGCATATATTCCAATACAATTGTGCTTTATTTCAAGATAGATCATACATTACTGTAACATGACAATATGTGCGACACTTAAACAATTGTTGAGCTTGAAATATAAAATTTCAGTAGGTTTTAAATATGGAAAATGTCAAAAAATGTCATAATCATCGTTAAATCCACGAATGTCTATGGTTCTCGTTTTGTGACTCCAAACATACGATGACGTCTACACTGTAGAAGGCTTTGCAAGCACAATGTCAACAGCATATTTCTTTGTTGATTGAGTGGGGACAGCTTTCCTATTTGCCTCAACCACTTGGAGAAAATATTGCTTTCTTCTTTCATCAGTGATGAGTCAGTTTAATTCCTTGAACAACTTCACACTTCTCTCAGCCGTGTAGCTTAGCACTCTCAATTGCTGACTTCAGTCTCTGCCCTGCTGATAATCATCATCGTCAGGCTATTGTACTGGTGTAAGTATAAAAAGGAATCACCAAATTTCAGGCGTGGCAGTAGTGTCAGTGTTCACAGGGTTGCAAACTCGCCCAGGCAATCCCCCTCCTTCTGTATGGCAGCACTACCATCAACATCCTTTCACTAGGATTTGCAGTCATTCCGTAAAATCTTCACCTGATATCTACCATATCAGGCAGATGGCAGCATAACAGTGTCAGACATTCAGCCTCATCTGAAAGGAACTAAGTATTGATAATTTTCTAGAACATTCATGGCAGCAACGTTGAGCTCCTACAAATAATAGTCACCTGAATCAAAAGTCCTGTATCAATCAAAATTGACAGATCCTGTCCTGGAGTTTCAGCAGCAAGAGGATGCCTTTGAGTGAAGGAGGGCACCCAATCACACAAAAGGATGAATCTGAGTTTTTCTTTTCCCTTAGATTGACGTTGATTGCTAAATCGTACAATTATTTTTGATGGGATGCAGTAACCTGGCCATTCAACGTGCATGGTAAATTGGGCTCTCCAGTTTCTTATTGAGGGCTGACTTCCAAGGACAACCATTGACACCTCAATGACTTCTTGGTAGTCGTCTCTGAAATTGACTTCAATTTCAGAAGTCTGCTTGATAAAACTGATCACTCTCTCATGTGAGGCTTCAGTAGCGGATACGACTTCCAGTACTCGGATGTTGTCACGTGTCACACCATCCCACACAGCTTTAAATCTCTTTAAGATTGGACTCTATTTTGGATTAGATGGACAACAACACAAGATGAAGTTTTTGGCTTAAATCAACTCCATCAAAATGACGACAGCAGGCCAACCACAGGAACATTTTACATAACATGTTTTCCCGAAAAACGTACACTCTGCTAAAGCGTCTGGTGTTGTGTCAAAGATCAAATCTTAGCCATTATCAGCGAGTCTCAATAACTTCAGAAGATGATGAATGACCTTGGATTTAAATTATGTCCTGTCACAGAGGGACATTTGGGCATACCAAAGAGTTTAGCGACACCATAACCCGAAACAAGCACTCACAGGCGATCAACATTTCCAGTGTACTGCAAGTGGTTAATTTGGTACAAATTCAGATCTTACAGCTTCAGCATGCTCCATATTGGCTTCTTAAGCACTCCATATGAATGGTTTTTCGTGAAAATGGCAGGACAAAAGGATCGCACATAAGCGCTGCAGTAATTGTGACCAACAATCTCAATGCTTCATGATCCGATCACCAGAAGTGTTATTGCTATCAAAATGCACTTGTCACTTGATGGCTAAACAGCTGTCAAGTAGCTAGCACTGACTGTAATAAGTATGATAGTGCAACAGAATCTATTCCAAGTTCATCTACATGACAAGGGTTGAAGTTTTTGATCAAGCTAAAAGGCATCAAGATTTCTTGCTAATACAACTACATGGTAATATTTCGATGTCGTTGAGCACCGCCTTCCAGTTGGACTGGTAAGCTGAAATTTGGTCTCAATAATACTATTGACAGGTCTAACAAACTGAGAGGGCGCCTTGGTGTCTAGCTTGAATATTATTTTTTTGGACCACCCTACATTAAGGGGTAAGTATTCCAAGCGCCAGAAACTTTTAAATTATGGCGAAAGATTGCGTAAACTTGGAGTGAATTCCTATCCTTGGGTCGGCCATTTTGTAAAATGGCTGCCATTGAAACGATGGGGAATTTGTCAAGGCTCCAATGCTGGAATAGATCTATTGCCCTGAAATGCACATGTTTACACGCCAATAATTTTTTATAATGATTGTAAGCGAATTGGAAGCTTAAATATTAATATATTCATATTTTGGTCGCCATTTTGGAAAATGGCTGCCATTGACACCATGAAAACTTTGTTTTAGTTCTATTGTAATCTTTGCTCATAAATGCGTATGCTTGGACACTAAGATGACGATTCCAAGTGAACTGAAAGCCGAGATATTGACAAATCCTTAATTTTATGTCGGCCATTTTGGAAAATGGCCGCTATTAAGGTCATGGCAAATATTTGATGGTTCCATTGCAATCCTTGACCCTTAATGTGTATGTTTTGACACCAAAATGAGAATTCCAAGTGAACTGAAAGCCGAGATATTGACAGATCCATATTTTTTGTCGGCCATTTTGGAAAATGGCCGCTATTTAGGCCTTGGGCAAATTTGGGATAGTTCTATTGGAATCCTTGACCTTAAATGTGTTTGTTTTAACACCAGGATGGTGATTCTAAGTGAATTGGAAGCTGAGATATTGAAATATCTGTAAGTTGGTCGGCCATCAAACTACATGGGATACTAAGCAAGAAGACCGTAAGTCAAGTTACTGCGTTTTTGCTTAGCACCATGGTACCTCAATTGAGTTACTGTTAATTTCATTTCCGTTTTTTTCCATGTTCCCGGACAGATACCATTTCCTTGCTTCTAGATATGATAGATTATGTTGTCAGGATGTGAAAACAAGTGCTAACTCAAAAACGGAAAAAATTGAGTTACTGTCTTTTTGCTTAGCACGGCAGTATAATATATATTTGTATAATTTATTCAGCCTGCAGTTATTCATTAGAGCAGAGGTCTCAAACACGCGGCCCGCGGGCCGCATGCGGCCCGCGAACCCGATCAATGCGGCCCGCGAACAGCCACCTGGGTTTTTTATTTTTCAAAGAAAGAAATCGGTTTAACAGAATTGTGCAGTTCTTTTACGGTCTGAACCAAGTTTTAAACTGCTTTCTACTCCTTTTGCTGTGGACATAGAATTCATGACAGCAGATATAGGCAAAGGCAGATGGGGTTATAATGTAGTGGACCTTCAGTGCGATTCAACGCCGAAGCAGAAGTACTGAAGTAGGCTAGAGCGAAGTTTGTGTGCCGGTGTCGCAAAATAGAGTATCCCCGTTATTATTTTTGTTTTGCAAATTAACCTCCATTTGCTTTGTTTTCAACAACGACACTAACAGGTATATTTATCCCTATACTAAATCATTTTGGGGTTTTGGTTTAGAGCACTTAGAAAATTTAGAATACTTAAGAACACTCAGAGTCTCTAACTAAATTTGAGTTGCCTTGCTATGAACATTGCTTAGGATAGATACTTAAAACAATTAGAGTCAATTAATTTTAGATTTTGATTATAGCATAAACTTTTCAATTATAGCGCCTACGCATTTTTCAATAATTGGGATAGCATGGTTTTAAAGTTTGTTTGTAGTACTAGTATTATATGGTTACCGGTGCACTTAAAATATAATATTACGTGAATTTTACAGGGTTATATCATCATTACAGTATTGTATGATGCAATGACAAATAACTAGGCCTAATTCTATAGTTTCGCATGCACGATTATATTTTTATGTTGCGGCCCGCGAGTCATTACAAATTTCCAAATGCGGCCCACATGCTGACTCGAGTTTGAGACCCCTGCATTAGAGTAACCCAACAACTGCAGAACTGAGCTGCTGAACTCGATACATAAATACATAATGATATTTTTTATTGTAATTATAATTATATATAGCCTATCATATAATATATAGGCCTATATATATATATTGAAATCCTAAAACGCTTCTTATGAGTACTGAAATAATGGAGTTATTTTTGGCTAAAATGGCATCTTCAAAGGGTACAATTACAGTGTGGAAACTCCCAATTTTTTTAAAGTAGCCTATTGCGTATATTTATTGATTATTGAAGTTTTAGGTCACGCTTATAAGCACTAAAAAAGAAAGTACATCTATTTTGTTAAGATGGCACCTTAAAATGCTGCCATTGCAATGTGGAAATTGAAAAAGTTTCTGATGGGAAGGGGCACATCCCCTCACCATACCCCTCCCCGTCTCAGCGCCACGCGCCTCACGAGCGTCCTTCCGACGCTCAATTGTCTCCCCCCCAGAAACCTCAGAAACCTGAATTCAACCCCCTCCAGAGGATGGGGACTAGATTAAACACTGTGCAGCTGCAGCTGTGTTGTTAAGACAGTGTTAACGTCGTCACGTGGCATGCAACATATGTTGTCTGTGCTGTAGAATGCATTCCTGTCTTTTCCTGTTCGCGGCGATCAGTCTTCTCATCGTCGGTCTAGAGATGACGTCAACGGTGACGCAGGCATTGCGAGTCGACTGCACGTGAGTAGGCAGATACGCCCATCATATATGTGAATACAGCGTGCATTTAAAAGGCATTAGAAACTCATTAGAAACTCACTGCGAATGACATTATCGGCCGCCCTATATACACCGTGAGTAAAAAAAACTAAGCCAAATTGTTTTTCATATATCTCTAATGCCTGATCAAATATCACGCTAACATTTTCCAGATATTTAGAGAATTGGACCAAGAATATGATTCCAAAATTTCATGAGATAAAGTTGAACGGATAAAAAGATATGAATCTTTCAACTTCATAATTATGTCGAAATTTCAGTTTACAAGCAATTTTCTGCTAGATTCAATAAAATGCAAGTCGTATTGTTTATCTTATATCTCTAATGCCTGATGATTAATCATACTAAAAGTTTCCAAATATTTAAAGAATTGAACCAACAATAGGATTCCAAAATATCATGTCATAAATTTGAACGGATTGAAAGATATGAATTTTTCAACTTCATCTCCAGAAATTTCAGTTTTCATCAAGTCTGTTATGGTGTTCTTTGCGGTTTCGACGCTTGATAGTTTCCAATTGTGGTCTTCAGTGATCCTAGAGTAAAAATTAATGGAACCTATTATCGCGACGTTCTGCTGTCACAACATCTTCTACATGTAATCAGAAATCTAGCCCCAGAAGGCTGTTTCTTTTTCAACAGAACAGCGCCAGCCCACAGAGCCAAGGAAACCATCGAAATGCTGACAAGAGAGACGCCAGACTTCGTTTCTCCCACATTATGGCCTCCGAACAGCCCAGATTATTTTGAATCCTGTCGACTATAAAGTGTGGAACGTGATGCAAGACCGAGTCTACCAAACAGCAATCCATAATATAAACGATCTGAAGCAACGCTTGTTGGATGTGTGGGATGGCCTGAACCAGAGGATAATCGACGATGCATGCTGTTGCATAATGGCACCAGCGCCTCCAGGCTCAGCGTGCAAGCAGGAGGAGGACATTTTGAGCATCTTATTTAATTAAATAATCAAACCATACTGTTGGAGTCATATTGTTAGTTCAATTCTCTACATATCTGGATAAAATTTTAGAATGATTAATCATCAGGCATTAGAGCTATAAGAAAACATTTTATTGAATCTGACAGAAAATTGCTTGTAAACTGAAATTTCGGCATATGAAGTTGAAAGATTCATATCTTTTTATCCGCTCAACTTTATCTCATGAAATTTTGGAATTATATTCCTGGTCCAATTCTCTACATATTTGGAAAATTTTAGCGTGATATGTTATCAGGCATTAGAGATATATTAAAAACAGTTTGGCTTAGTTTTTTTTGAATCACGGTGTATGCATATATAATACAGATGCGGATCTAGTGGTGCCAATCCGGCCCACCCATATTTCGAGATTTTCACAGATCGTGCCCCACCTCCATCGGCAATTAAGACTTTTAATTCATGCAACTCAATGCAGCCGGAAAAGGTGGAGGAAAAGTAGCAGATGACTAAACGAAAAAGGTCATCAGATATTTGGGCGAGAGAGCAAATAAATTTGTCTGACTCCTACAAACTTTCTGCATCCGCCCTTGTACACTATATGTTTGATAGGTATCATCTCAGTTACTCGGTTTATTTGTAGCTTTAGAAATTTAGCTGATTCGGTAGAGTTGATCTGGAGCCATGGGCGGAGACTGGGGGGGGGACGAAAACGATCGGCCGAAGATTTTGGGCGGACGAATGGCTGAGTCGCCGACGAAATTTTCCATTCTTGCAGGCCAAAAAAGTTGACGACCTTCTTTTTAGTCATCCGTCCGATCCATCGAAAATGGACGAAAACCCAATATTATCTGCGCCAAAAAAAGTTGATGACCTTTTTTTAGTCATAACTTTTAACGTGACATGTCCTCCACGCTTAACGATGGGGGGGGGGGGCAAATGCATGGGCCGTCCCCACCACATTAATTGGGGGACCGTCCCCCCTGCCGCCCCCTAAGTCTCCGCCCATGACACGCACACACACATATGCATTTATTTATTTATCCCATTTGCCATAGCGCCCCTTCAAGCTCACTACTCAGAGGCGCACCCGACTACAGGCGGACACTGCATCGGAGTTTCACGCCGAAGCACATGACCATGCAATTGCGAATGAAGGACTTACTCAAGGTCATGGGCGGAGATTGGTTTCCGTTTGGAGGGGGGCTAAAAACTTGGTGTAGAAAGCGCGGCGCCAATATTTTTTCGTGTCGGCCCAAAACCTTTTTGACCTTTTTTAAGTCGTCTAGTTCAAATCTCATGAAAATTATCATGTATTTTCCGGCCGAAAAAGTTGGTGACCTTTTTTAATAATTCGTCGCCTGAGATTTATCTTCGCGTATCTCCACTTTTGTGAATTCCGAGAAAATCGAGTTTGAAGTTCCGGAACTTTGGACGGAAATTTTAAAAAATGAGTGCAATAAAACTTCAGGCAAAGACGTCATATTAAAGCATGGGCATTGCGGATGTTGCATTAAAATTAAATTGAAACTTAGAATGGTGTTTGTGAAATTTTGGAAAATGTTGTATAAAATGAATTTAAATAAATTGCAAGTCATCCTGACGAGAAAAAAATTTGAAAAAAATTCAAATAATAAAAGAAAGCAATACACAATCATTTGCGACTTTGTTCGTTTCAATTTACGCAAGTTTAATACTCTTTTTTAATAAAAGAACGTTTTTTTATTCCCTGGACATAGGCCTACGACACTATGATACAACGAAGTGGGATGTTATCTCCTTCGTCCAATCAACGACGAGCTTTCTCGGACATACGACAATGCACTTTTAAACCCATGAATGCAGCACTGGAGATACGCAAAATAAATTGGAGATACGACAAGGCAATCCTGATACATGGTAATACGACAGGTAGTTTTCGGTGAATATCCTTAAAACGACTTGTCATATCTCTTAACTATTAAAAGTGATGAAAGAGAAGCAAATTTTTGCTACAAATCAAGCCTAAAGCTCGATTTAGAAAAAAAAATGGACATACGCGAAGATAATTCTGAGGCGACGAATTGTTGGAAGTTCTTGGGTGGCTAAGCCCGACAAAGATACCATTTACATGGTAGAAAACATGACTCTGTGGCTTTCTGGGGGCCTGGCCCCCTAGCCCCTGATAAACTCCATCCATGCTCAAGGTGCATACGCGGCGGTCCTCCGGCTCCAAAGCACCGAACCCACCACTACACCACCGCGCTCCACAATATACATATTATATACACACACATATTGCACATACATACAGTATATACACACACATATATATAAATAGTTTGTTCGTAGATTGCGATTCGTAATGACAATCTGATACGAGTTTCGTGATGATGTGAGGCAACTGATGAACCGCCTTCTTCTCCTTCTTCTCACGCTTCTCATAGATGGATGTCGCATAGATGAAGACGCGGAGGCTGCTGTGGAATCTTACGTCTTGCATAAGAGAGTGAGAGTGAGAGAGAGAGAGAGAGAGAGAGAGAGAGAGAGAGAGAGAGTGAGAGAGAGAGGGGGGGAGAGAGAGAGGGATAGAGAGCATCTCGCTTAAAAGCTAAACACTTAGAAAGACTGCGATTCGTTTCTTGTGCGCCTGTCTCAACGCATCAGAATAAATGTTATGCTGCTTTGCTCCGTCAAAGAAGAGGATGAGTTAGGACGAGGCAATTTCTGTCGAAAGCACCAATGATACAGCTAGCTGCTCCTTCATTACTGACTGTGCTTTTGGACACTGCATACCGATAGTCTCAACCTATGGTATCATTAGTTAGAATAACTAACACAATTTCAACCTCTGTCCAGGGGCGGATCCAGGGGGGGCCAATCCGGCCATGGCCCCCCATTAAAAAATTGCATGGGACGTGGCCCCCCATTTGGTTTCAACAAGCCATTAAATAAATGTAGTGGGAGAGAAAAACAGGACATCAGGCCCCCCCTATTAAAAAATCGCACGGGACTTGCCCCACCCCGTCGATTCAGCGGCGGATGTTTCCCGAAAAATTGGTCGATGACTAAAAAAAAAAAAGGTCATCAGTTTTTTCGGCGGATGAAATGGTATTTTTTTCCGGAAAATTTGGTCGGTGACTAAAAAATTGTTCTCCTGTCTCACAAGACCAAAAATTTTGCCCCCCCTTCGAAAATTTCTGTATCCGCCCTTGCCTCTGTCCTAATTAATTTGTTTAAATAACACAGTTTCAACAATTCTCCTAATTAATTAATTTAATTAACAAAGTTTCAACATCTGTCCTCATTTAATTATATAGTTAGTATAACTAACAGTTTCAACCTCTGTTCCAGCTGATAGAAACTGCAGAATGAATGGTTTCATTGTGAAAACCAAAATTTTATCACCACAACTAACGAGATAGGCTGTATTGGAATCTAGACCAATATGGTATAGGTCTAATCTGGAACGTTGTGATGGTGGAGTGGGGACCAGTGAGGTTGGTGGAGTGGGGACCAGTGAGGGTGGGATGGCTCATCAAATCATCTGCCCGCCTGTTGTTGGTTCATGGAGAGAAGAGTGAGGTCGGGTGGGTGGGAGTCTAATTGATTCATCTGTTGAAGAGAAAACGCAGCATCCACTAAGATCGCCGCAGTTGCAGAAGCAGTGAAGCGCATCTTATGAGTCCTACGAATTATTGCCAATTTGACACAGCACCATTCAGCCGCATCAGCAGCAGCAGCAGCAGCAGCGACGACGATTTCTCTGCCTCAGCAGCTTTGCAGAATTCGTCGACCATCTTCTGTGGCCTGATAGTCTGTCTCTCTGCCTGCCTTACGACTTCTGTGTCTGCTTCCACACCTCTGTGTCTGTTTCCATACCTCTCTGTCCTTCTGTCTGTCTGTTTGTCTGCCTGGCTGTCTGTCTGCCTGGCTCCGTCCCTGTCTTGTGCTATTTTGTCTGTCTGTCTGCCTGACTGTCTGTCTGCCTGGCTCCGTCCCTGTCTTGTATTATTTTTGCGAGCATTTTAAATGGCCATATAAGTTACTGGCCGTTGCAGACATGCTCGTGGTTTACGATTCAGAGCGCTATATAAATTTTTATATGTAGGTGGGAGGGAGGGAGAGAGAAGAGCGTGGCGGCGGCCATGTTGTGCTTGTCATTCTGTGATCGTTGTCGAAGGTCATCGATCGCAACTAACAACCGAAGAGCAGGAGAAGGAAGAGGAGGGAGGGAGAAGAGGAGGAATAAGGAGGAAGGAGGAGGTTGAAGGTGGAAGGAAGAAGAAGAGGGGAAGGCAGAGGAGGGCAGAGGGAGAAAGGAGGAAGAAAGAGGAAGGAGGTGGGAGGTGGAGGTGACGCTGTCCAAACCGTGGATGGCTATCCACGATCTACTCCCTCCTTCGCTATATGTATTTAGCTTTCTAAGCCGCACTTTCCTTCCTTCGTTCTTCCCTCCATTCTTCCTTCTCTTTCTAACTGCTCTTCTTCACTCTCTCCATACTCTGTCCCTTCCTTTTCTGTCTGTTTCTGTCTGTCTATCGGTCTGTTTCTCTGTCTTTGTCTCTGTCTCTCTGTGTCTCTGTCTCCGTATGCCTGTCTCTCTTCGTCTCTCTCTCTCTCTATCTTTCTCTGTGCCTCCTTGAATATCCCTTTTTCTGAATTTGCTCTCCACCTCCTTCTCTCTTCTCTATCTCCTTCTACTCTGTCTCCTTCTCTCTCTGTGTCTTTCTCTCTCTTTGTATATCTGTCTCTCTCTCCCCCCTCTCTCTCCCTCTCTCTGTGTCTCCTTCTCTTTATCTGTACCTACTTCAATACCTCCTGCAAAATTCGTATACCAGGCAACAGTTTATAAGATCTTCGGCGTGCAACGCATCTTATGATGTAGGGTGATGGCAGAGGCCCCAAGATCGCGTTGGCAGAAGAAGTGCCTGGACGCTCCTTACCTTTCTTGTTGTGCGGGCCAAATAAGTGGCAGGACGATGTACAGATTTTAAAATAAGTGCCTGGACGCCGTTCATGACCGTCCAGGCACACTTTAAGCCCTGGATGGACAGCATAAGAGAAGATCTAGCAGAGGAAAGGTGCTTGGATATGAGCAATGCTATGGATATCATCAAGGTCAGAGCTGCAGGGTGGAGACGACGTCATGTAAAGGACTCATCGTCGGCGCCACAGGATGGAGGAGAACAACGATGATTTGCGGCGATTATTGCAGGCTACATGTCTGTTGTAATGTAATGTAATGTAATGTAATGTAATTAGTAATTGAACACTGTAGCCAGTTGCGATCTGTCGACCGGATTGTTCAGTCAAGAAATTATTATTATACCGTAATACGGAACTGACATTGAGCTGAGTCGATCCGTGTCTTATGATCTCCAGCTCCAAACCGCAAACGCAAATTGAGCTACAAAAGCAAAAATATTTCTGTTTCAACGAGAAATCGGACACTGTAGATTTTGACTTTTCCTTCACTGCTCTGCGCTCCACCTGACTTTCTCTTCCTACCGGCAACCTATTATAGTTGTAGTTGTTCAACACAGACGAAAACACGTTGACAGTGGTCGAGGCATAGCTGCTTGCTTTTGGGAAGGCATGTTCATTTTAGGGGTGCCACGTTCTAGAGCAAAAATGGTAATTAAGTTTCAATGATTGTCGTATACTTGAAACAGTGATATAGGCAAGTAATTATTAAATATTTTCAATCATGCTTTTCATCTGAAATAATACAGTTTCTCCAGTTTTTCTGTTTCCAAGGAAATTCGTTTTTGCCCCGAGATGTCGAGGAGTGGCAGCGAAACGAAGGACGAGTTTTGCAACGGACGGACTGACATTCGACGATCTACGCCAACATCTGGACGACGACGACAGCGGCAGTCCATCGGCAACAGGGTTAGGGTAATCCAATCTAATCTAATCTAATCTAGGCTAAATGGTGTCCAGCCATTACCGCGCAGGACATTTGCGCGCCGTCATTTGCGCGCCGTTGTTTGCGCGCAACGTCATTTGTGCGCCGTCGTTTGCGCGCAGCGAAAGCGTTTACTCTCAAAATATAAGCAAAATCACGTATGAAACATATGACAGAAAATCTTCAATTTTATTCTTAAAGTAATAAGCGTTAGGAATAAATGTTTTCTACGTAATGAGCGTTAGGAATAAATGTTAATGTTCTACGTAATGAGCGTTATGAATAATATCTTTATTTACTTGTATTTATTTATTAGTATCCTAATATGCGATATAAAAAGCAACGAACAATATCTTTAGTGAGGTTTATGTGCGAAGACAAACACGAATACACATCAAATCGCGTATATCGCACCCATCACACAGGAGTTCGCTGTTTGACCATGTGAAGACGGCAGATATAATAGTAGATAAAAATTATAATAGTACAAGTCTACGCTGCGTGCGCGCGCAAATGTTGGCGCGCAAATGACTGGCATTTTTTGCTGCGCGCAAATGACGGCGCGCAAACGTCCTGCGCGGTAATGACAGGGTGCCAGACTAAATCGTATCTAGACTTTAAATCTAATCTCATCTAATAACTGAACTAATGATCGTGATGTGACGATGCAGGATGATGCTGAGGAAGGGTTGTGTCTGTTTTAAGAATTAGCTGTAATTATCTGAATTGAGCTGAACTGTACCCGGGGTCAAATGATGAGAAGACAAAGTGAATAAAGGAGTCAAGTGAATGCAAGACCAACTGATTACAAGACCAAGAGACAGTAGGACCAATTGACTGTCCATAAGGCCAATTGAGTAAAGGCCAGGTGAGTGTGAGGTCAATATATTATTGAGTAAAGACCAAGTGAGTGAGAGCCCAATTGAGTAAAGACCAAGTGAGTGTGAGGTCAATTGAGTAACGATCAAGGGAGTGTGGGGCCAATTGAGTAAAGGCCAAGTGAGTGTGAGGCCAATTGAGTAAAGGCCAAGTGAGTGTGAGGCCAATTGAGTAAAGGCCAAGTGAGTGGGAGGTCAATTGAGTAAAGGCCAAGTGAGTATGAGGCCAATTGAGTAAAGGCCAAGTGAGTGGGAGGCCAATTCAGTAAAGACCAAGTGAGTGGGAGGCCAATTCAGTAAAGATCAAGTGAGTGTGAGGCCAATTGAGTAAAGGACAAGTGAGTGTGAGGCCAATTGAGTAAAGACCAAGTGAATATGAGGCCAATTGAGTAAAGGCCAGGTGAGTGTGAGGCCAATTGAGTAAAGGCCAAGTGAGTGGGAGGCCAATTGAGTAAAGGCCAAGTGAGTGTGAGGCCAATTGAGTAAAGGCTAAGTGAGTATGAGGCCAATTGAGTAAAGACCAAGTGAGTGTGAGGTCAATTGAGTAAAGGCCAAGTGAGTGTGAAGTCAATTGAGTAAAGGCCAAGTGAGTGTGAGGCCAATTGAGTAAAGGCCAAGTGAGTGGGAGGCCAATTCAGTAAAGACCAAGTGAGTGTGAGGCCAATTGAGTAAAGGCCAAGTGAGTGTGGGGTCAATTGAGTAAAGACCAAGTGAGTGTGAGGCCAATTGAGTAAAGGCCAAGTGAGTGTGGGGTCAATTGAGTAAAGGCCAAGTGAGTGGGAGGCCAATTGAGTAAAGACCAAGTGAGTGGGAGGCCAATTGAGTAAACGCCAAGTGAGTGTGAGGCCAATTGAGTAAAGGCCAAGTGAGTGTGAGGCCAATTGAGTAAAGGCCAAGTGAGTGGGAGGCCAATTGAGTAAAGGTCAGGTGAGCATGGGATCAATTGAGTAAAGGCCAAGTGAGTGTAACGCCACGATTTCTGATTTTTGTTTCGTTCGTCGAAAATTGTGATGTCAGCAGAAAATATCTAGGGCAGTGTTTTTTGAATAATTTTCTGTCTCCTCCCGTGTCGAATTCTTCGTTCCGTCTTGTAAAGTCGTGCACAACATTTCGCGGGGGATTCTTATTAAGTTATTATATCTCGTATATCGTATCCTCTCCACTCTTTGTCACAGATGTCATGACTTTCGCAGGAGATGTTGTTACAAGAACGGCTCTATTTGGATTTTTTAAGTATCTATTGTTACATTGCCTAGAAATGTTTATTTCCGTTGGGCAACCCTCGCAGAAATCACCGTATTGAGCAAATGCATTGGTAGACCGTTGAAAGCAATCAAATGCATGTTGGCCTACCATAATATTATGATGATAGCCGTAAACGAAACGAAACGAAATCAAGGTCGGCATCAACTGATATTTTGAGCGAGACTTAATTGAGAAGGAGAAGAGGGATTCTGATCACGATGCAGACCTATCAACCGTTCCATGTATTGCATTTAGTATAATCTGGGACGCACTTAATCCGACCATAGCCTCATCAATTCCTTGGATGCCCAATGAAATAAGTTGACGTCATGACCTCAGTCATATATTAAGACACATTATATTATATTATAGACACTTACCCCATAATAATAATAATAATAATAAAAATAATCATCATCATCATCATCATCATCATCATCATCATCATCATCATCATCATCATCATCATCATCATCATCATCATCATCATCATCATCATCATCATCATCATCATCATCATCATCATCATCATCATCATCACCATCATCATCATCATCATCATCATCATCATCATCATCGCCATCGCTTCAGGTGATCTGAATCTACTGTTACACAACTTTTGCAATGACTACAGCAGCAGCAGCAGCAGCAGTGATCTCATGCGTCGCAGTGGGGTCTCTCAACTGCGACTGCGCAGTCGACCGAATCCATCGTCGACGGCCAATGAACTGCGACGAAGCAACATTGACTGGCCAATCAACGACTTCCGGTCCAGGAGAGATATCTCCGAGGAGGCATTCAACCAGTTCTTCAGGACGAAGAAGGACATGAGCGATGCCTCTGCAGGACGAGAAGGACGAAGCCAGCCATCTTTTCTTCCAGCTGCGTCTTCTGCTGCATCTGCAGGGTTTCCTCATCCACGAAGAACAATCAAACAAACGACCTTCAACAGACAGGTAGTCTTACAGATATATTTATTTATCTTATTTATTTATTTCTTCATTTCTATAGTGTCCCTTCTAGCTCTCTACTATATTATTATTATAAGAGGCCGCATAGGCGCTTCTGACTACAGCGCGGACACTGCATCGGAGTTTCACGCCGAAGCGCCCAGGCAATTTGCGAGTGAAGGACTTGCTCAAGGTCCCTATGCGGCGACTTGAGGTGGATTCGAACCTGCTCCAAGGCACCGACGCTACCACTATAGGCTACACCACCACGTATATATAATACATAATATATGCACATAGGCGGAGACTTGGGCGGAGATTTGCGGGGGTCGAAAAGGCGGTCGAAAATTTTGGGCGGACGAACGGGCTGGGACGCCGACGAAAAATTTCCACCTTTTTTGCCGGCAAAAATTTCTGACGACCTTTTTTTAGTCATCCGTCCGAAATCGTGAAGGAAAATCATTATTTTCCCTGCCGAAAAAGTTGATGGCCTTTTTAGTCATCACCTCGTCTCGTCGTTTCTTGTGGTCACCTGCTTCACTTACCGATTACAGATTGTTGGGGTACAAATGCACGGGCCGTCCCCCCACCACATTTTTTAGGGGGCCGTCCGTCCCCCTCTGCCCCTCTAAGTCTCCGTCCATGTATATGCAATATATATGCCTATATATATATTTGTGTATCTGCACTAGCTAACTGAATAAATAAAGGGCGATTGAATAAACTATACTTTAAGTATATACGACATTATGTAGGCCTCGTCGTCGTCGTCGGTGCCTTATTCGTACGTCCGAACTTTGGCGGCATAAAGGACGATCTGTCTCCAAGAAGATCTCTGCTGCGTTGCTCGAATCGCCTGCTCCAACGTCATCCCAGTCCACTCTCTCACGTCGTCGATCCACGCCCTGCGTGGTCTTCCGCGTCTTCTCTTTCCCTCCGTTTCTCCAGTGATTATATCCTTCTCCAGACAGTTTTCCTTCCTCATGATGTGACCAAAGTAACTTAACTTCCTCCCTACTACCTCTCCCCAAAGCCGTTCGCCACCCACCTCCTGTAGCACCTACACAATATAATATATGTACAAAATAATGCAGGCCTATAATCCACTCATCACCAAAATATTGAGTCATATTGCTTGTTGCAGTTTAAATGCTCCTACATGTAATTAGTCATCGCAACCTATTTCTTGGTTTGAATTTATGATCTGTTGAAGAGAGCAGAGAATAATGAAGTAAATCATCTGTAAATGATGAATAATTGCTTAAAGAAATCCCGATCTCTATAATAATAGTTCACCCGAAACTTTCGCACATACAGCAAGATCGATTACATTAGAATCAGATCAGCATTCATTGATCATCGTCGTCGTCGTCGTTTCTGCCGATTCGATGATTGAAATACATTGCAGCTGATGCAGCAGTTACCATAGTTACGACCAGATCTGCCCAACGATGTTGAACGGCAAAAGAGATGCGGAATTGAGAGTGACGACGACAAAAAATATGATCTCCATATAATTATATAGCAGCCTATACTTAACATTGCTATACAATAACGACCGACTACTATAATACGGTAGACCTAATAGTAGTAGCCTAACCTATGAGACGATTCCGATGTCTAATGATTATGGTAATTGTCGTTTTAGGAGCTGCTTGATTTACCGACGGAGTTCAACTAATAACAGAATGTGATTCAACCGACACAATTTCTATCAAAGACTCGACTATCTCAAGTTTTTCTCTCCAGATCCGACGACGATGACAATGATCCGTGCAGTCTGTTATTTTATTTTTAAAAAGCTACACAATAATGATAATAATTATTATTTGGTCTTCAAGCCGTAGAAAGCCAAACAGTTTTGGCGATGCGCTGATCTCAGTGGAGATTTCAAAAGAAGAGCAAAATAATATCTTAGACTTCTTCTCTTAGTAGCGTTTACAGCTGAGAAAACGACGAAGACGACAGCATCGCTTTTGATTTTCTTATCAGTGTTTTCTCAGAGTTCAACTCCTTTTACATTTAGTTTAGCAAACTACCGTAATTATCATTTTTAATAAAGAATATTTGATTTCAATGTTTTCATAATTGTGTTGATCACTTTATCTATAAAATGCATAGGCCTGTGTGTCAGCTTTGCCACTCCTTGGGTTATTTCACAAGATCTTGGGATTTTTTATCCGAACTTGGGAAATGGGGATTTTTGGAACGAACTTGGGTTTTTTCCTTGGGTTTTTTTCATCGGAAAAAAGGGATTTTTTTACATTCTCGGGCATTTTTTGAAATTTTTTTGAAAATTGTGGACTTTTTCCGGGAGATTTGTGCCGGATGACTAAAAAAGGTCGTCAGATTTTTCGGACGGGAAATTCGTGAAATTTTCAGAAGATTTGTGGGAAATTCAGGAATTTTTCGGGAAGTTCTAGGCATTTCGGAAGATTCGCCCAACTTGGGTTTTCTTGGGTTTTTTCGGCCCTCCAACTTGGGTTTTTCATTTTTGTAGAGTGGCAACTGGCAACGCTGTGTGCGTCTGTGTGTATGTGTGTGCATGTGTGAGGGATGGTGCATACATGATAACCCTACCGATAACTCTTAAGACATATTTATAAATTCTATTAAAAATATTAGCTTGACATAATATATATGCTCTTATAATATATTCTAAGGAACCATTTCGTCATAATAATTAATTATTGTTCTGAATTTGCTTAGTTCCGGAAACTTTCTTGTAAAGCAGTTTAAAGACAAGGACTGTATACACAGGCTTGGTTTCTTCTTCTTTAGCCGCCTTGTATAGGCTAGGTTTTTGGGCGATAATCGGAGTTCCGGAAAATTTCAAATCTTATTTACAAAATAAAAGCATTCAATTAGTTGCTTCTATGAAAACAAATTGACGACTAATTATGTTTGAAAGTCAACAAATACCATTGGAGATTCAAATCATCATCCTTAGCGATTGAAACGGAATTTTAAGTGGAGCGCCATCTTTTGCTGAGAGTGAAATCATGACCACGAAATGTTCACAAGTAACCTATCCTGTAATATAGAATCCCTGGTTTAAAGATAAACAGTCAGTAAACACGTAGGCTAATTAAGTCAGTAGCCAAAAAAATTAATACGATCGTGAACAGTTCGACGCACGCATGCGCTCTCATACACACACGCACGTAGCCTACTCAATTGGCCTCACACTCACTTAGCCTTTACTCAATTGGCCTCACACTCATTTAACCTTTACTCAATTGACCCACACTCACTTGGTCTTTACTCAATTGACCCACACTCACTTAAAAAAGGTCGTCAGGTTTTTTGACTGGGAAATGAAATGCTTTCCTTGAGATTTTGACCAAATGACTAAAAAAGTCGTCAGTAATTTTGGCGAATGACAATGGAAAATTTCCTCCGCGATTCGTCCCTCTCAATCAGCCCCAAACTGAAATAAAATCCTGGCACCGCCACTGGCGGCCATGGACGGAGTTTGGTTTCCGTTCTTGGAGGGGCGCCAAAGCCTTCCTGGGGGGCTAAGCCCTATCTATCTATATTCGTTTAATGAAATTCAATCTGACAAACCGCAGAATGATTACAGATACAGGATAAATACGAAATACGGCCCGCTTCGCACGACACGCAGGTCGGTTACAGCTGCAGCGGGTAGCTAACACTAAATAATACAATACAATACAATTTATTATTTCTAACGCGCTATTGCACAAAAGCGCACGGTCTATGATGTTAACAGTCGCTACAGCAAAAAAGAAAAAGAAAAAAGAGTTATCTGAGAGTAATAGCACAGCCAAAAACAACAACACGATCACAATCGAAAGAACTCTGATGAAGACATAGCCTAAGAGTCCATATAATTTATACACGCTAGTAGGTCGATCAGGTCAATCCTCTAGTGGCACAATAGCCTATAGGCCTAGCTGTTGCAGAGTATTAATGTTCTTCGTTTATTCGTTTAATGAGCAAAAACAGGTTGGCAAACCGCAACCTGGTATATTCAGACAGACAAAAATTACATCGAAATAAAAATATTAAAGGGAGTAATTAATGAGTTAGGCTATATATAATTTGAATTAAATTGAATCGATTGTTAGACTATATGCTTTAATAAATAATATTTTTGAAAAGGACTCTATAGAAACAAAGTTTCGGTCATCTTTGCTCGGAAGTTCAAAAATTCAAAATTGTGCGTACGGGCCCTGAGACCTGGACGACGGTTGTTCTTTGGAGGAAAAAGAGTTCGAAGGACGTGGAAATATAGCCACTGCATGTAGCAGTCGGTCCTCATGCAGCCAAACCGACTCGCATTTCAACTGTTGCGGCACCTGATGGGAGATAACCCATACGCTGCGTTCTTATGAGCCCGGGAAAAGATACCATTTACACGGTACAAAAAATGAATTTGGTTCTTCCTAGCCCCTGATAAACTCCGCCCATGCTGGCGGCGAACATACCCAGCAAACCACCACACGGCGGGCCTACGTCATAAACACGTAGGACTTGTTGGCTACTCGCCCTTGGTCAAAACCTCGCTTTAAGTCGATTAGTTGCCGACGAGTGGCAACGACTCGTCTTTATTTCCATTAGTTACCGACGAGTGGGAGCTCATCGGCAACTCGTAGCTGCAAATCGTCAGCCTGTGAGGCATCCGCTTTCGTGAAATTAGGTCACGTGGCGAGCGATAGCCAATGAACTGCGGGCAATGATGGCTGGCAGCTTTTCGAATCGACATCGAATGAGGTAGGCAACGTGTCTGTCTTAGATTTGTTGCTATAGTTATAACTATTCTTTATGTAAGTTCCAAACACCTTGCGTAATATTCCAGGACAATTAGCCTACCAATAATTGATTATTGATATAGGATGGACATCGGTAGCAATCATCTGTTGGCCCTCTTGTTATGTAGTCCTAATGTAAATCATCGAGAATTTCTCAGCGAACACGAAAGCCTCGTCTGTCTGTTTGAACTCCTTCAAATTGCGTACATGAAGCCTATCAATTATAATAGGCTAGGTGAGGTCTTGACCGTCTTGAGTTCTTGGTTGCCAAATAAACGATTTGATTTGATTTGATTTGTGTGGATGGTGACTTGACTGTGGCTTGCGTTTGATATAGGTTATATCAAACCACAACTCGACGGACAGACGTCGGTCCTATGAGCTATAGTCGACGGATTCTCGTTTGTGCTCTATTTCTCGTCTCTATTCGGACGAGTTGCCGCTGGCTTAGTTGTAGCCTGCAGCTAGTTCACCTGAATTATATGTCATCATCATCATCATCATCATCATTAAGTTTACCAAATGCTTGGCATCAGGAACATGATGATGATGATGATGATGATGATGATGATGATGATGATGATGATGATGATGATGATGATGATGATGATGATGATGATGATGATATATAATTCACTCACTCCGAAAAATTTACATAGCACGTGGGTGATAAGGTTAGTTTCTTGCCTAATCATTAACTATATGCCTTCCATTCTTCCCTGAGGATACTCCATTCTTTGAGCAGATCTAGCTAGAACATGTGTTATGCCGTATTGCAACAATTTTGAATTTAGTTTTAATAGGCTTTTTTATATTTCAATGTCTTGATGAATTCAATGTATTATGTATGTTTATTATTATGTCTGCATTCCAAAATGCAGATAGCAATTAGTCAATTAAAGAATATTCTTATAGTTCTCGTTTTTATGTTGTGTGTAGATGCGGTCAGGGCAAACCAACTGACTCGAAGTGCAACAAATGCGGATATCGATAACGTAATCATGGAATGGTTGCGCACAGCATGTGACCGTGATGGTGGCCGCCATAGCCGAGGTTCAACAAAGGAACGAAACTCCTTGAATTGCAGCAACACGGAAGCAGTGGCGTAACAACTGAGCCGGGGGCCCGTGGACATTCTCAGCTTGGGGGCCCCTATCCATTAACAAGACTAAACAGTGAAAAAATAAGATGGCTATTTTAAAACAAGAGCGCCGATTATATCTGAAGTAATTTTGGTAGCGCCAAAGTATAGGCCTACTGGTGAGTTTTCATAAAGTTTCGCTTTATGAATGTCAGTATTAAACGCTGTCAGCAATAATCCATTGTTAAGGCACATTAAGGGTTCAATGCAAAACAAGAAAACGATTACACGACAACTGGCCGCGGTATACAGACAGCTCGTCTAACGACAACTGACCTATAAACAATAACTCGTATTGATGAAATAGAAACTGGATTTATGGAAAAGCGTTAAAATGGAAGCTGGATTGATGATTTTCATTCATGTATTTCAGTATGCATCCAGCTTCTATTTCAGATCTAAAATAGCCTACCTTCATCCAGCTTCTATTTCTCGTTCGTCATTTTCGCCAATCCAGCGTCGATTTCAGATAGCCTATAAAAATACCTTCATCCAGTTTCCATTTCCTAAACGCTTTTTTTATCAATCCAGCTTCTATTTTAGATCTAAAATTTATACCTTCATCCAGCTTCTATTTCTCATGCGTTATTTTCGTCAATACAGGTTATATTTCACCTGTAAATGGCCTTCATCCAGCTTTCATTTCTTTTGTTTTTTTTATCAATCCAGCCTCCATTTCAGCTGCAAAAAACTTTCATTCAGCTTCCATTTCTCAAGCGGTGCATGGACCATCGGTTGTCTGTAGTCATCTGCGCCAGTTGTCGTTAGACGAGTTGTCTGTAGACCAGTTGTCGTGACACTCATACAAAGGTCCATATATACGTACGTGCTTGTAATGTAGACTCGCTGTGGTCTGTACAGTAGTTCTTCGTAGAATTACTTCGTGAATTTGGCTATTCTAGGCTGCAAACGCAGCAGCCACAATTTTTCGATTTTTCTCAGCTCGTTTTTGACTGCCAGAACTATAGCCTACTTGTTTTCATGGCATTCACATGATATAATAATTATTTTCGTTTAGGCACCGCAATGGTGATGATCCAGATAAAAGTAAATGAATGATCGTAGTCGTAAACTCGAAATTTCTAAAGCGCCACTCGAAAGCCAAGCGCGGGGCACCAGCTGATTCACGAGCGCTGCGTTGAGTTAGAAGGGTTGTCGGTGAGAGTAGTCCGTGGTGGTCCGGGTCGAGTTACCATAGGATCGGAGGGGCCGAACAGCTGCTAAGGCGGGTGTCGTCTGGGCAATGAATGCATGCTGCAGTGACTGTTATTATGAGCGCGAAGGAATGGACACTGCAAATGTTCGGTGTGTCACTTCAACGCTTGGCTCGTATAGAGATATTGACAGAGGCAGAGACAAAGACAGGTACATACAATACACAAACAGAGTGAGAGAGAGTGAGAGACAGACAGACAGACATACAGAGACAGACCTCTCTCTCTCTCTCTCTCTCTCTCTCTCTCTCTCTCTCTCTCTCTCTCTCTCTCTCTCTCTCTCTCTCTCTCTCTCTCTCTCTCTCTCTCTCTCTCTCTCTCTCTCTCTCTCTCTCTGTAAGACTGACAGAGAGAGAGAGAGATACAGATAGACAGACACACACAGACAGATAGAATTAGTGGAAGCGGAAAAGGAAGCAGATACTATTTCAAGCATCATTCCTTAACTCTGGATTTGACTGATCGGATAAGGATGATTAAGTGATGTGTGCACCTCTGCTGGGGCACTAGGATGAACCTAGACCTCCATAGAGGAGGGTATACCTTAACCGTAGACCCCACCCCTAACGTACAAATAAGTGTTGACGTCTACTACGGGTCAAATGCTCTCACATCCGATGACCCATACAGGACCGACAGACACGACACATGCGTATCATTTATCATATAGACTCTACGTCGGTCGTATCCAGGCTAGGCTTAGACTCTACAATCTGAAACTAACTATAAAACGGAAAAACTCCGAAAAAGTACATGACACTTTTTAACTTTTTAATAAGCTTGGGGGCCCTTTGGATCTCGGGGGCCCGTGGATTTTGTCCACCTTCGTTATATGGTTGTTACGCCACTGCACGGAAGATGTCAATAACTCTCACATATGAAATTCCCATGTAAATATTAATAGCACAACAATCTTAATGTTATCAGTTCAGCTTTATTCATAGAATGGCAGCAATTAAGCCATTGCATTCTTGGTCTTGGACAGTTACATGTGCACTTTTGCTCTACTAAATATAACGGCAAATAATTATGCATTTGCTGGCTAAAATTTGCTTTTGAATCCTTGTGCTCTCAGCACATGTACCTAAGATTGAAAATTCAAATCACTTCATGGAGCTGCACCTGAGTACCTGTGCAATTGCTGTACAAAGACTCATTCCTCCGTGGCTGCGCTTCAGCCCTAATCATCTGAGAGGACCTATCTGCTTCGGCAATCATGCTTTCTCGGTCCTCGATGCTGGAACAAAAGTGTATGTGGTTGATTTGGCATATCATGTGTGTTAGCTTTTTTAAGGCACCTTGTAACATCAAGGCTGTGTAACGGCGCTATGTAAATTGTCATACTTTTTATTCATTATTTGCAACAGAATTTGGTAGAATAGCCCAGAAACCCACCCAAGATGCCTAAGCACAGGAAAAGGGCATGGAAAGGCACATCATTATCGGGATTCTCCTACTACAGAAAAACATTACCGCATGTAGATAAAATGTCCCATGCCATGACCCCCAACCAAAGGTGCTGCCAGGAAGAAGTTTTTATACTCGTGAATTTGGTGTCTCTTACATGATGTTTTATTTGTGTTCTTTTTACTGTATAGGGAAGTTCTACTACTCGACCCGCACCGCAACGGACTACTTTCATGGACAACCTTGTGACTCAACGCAGTGCTCATAAATAAGATGGTGCCCCGCGCTTGGCTTTCGAGTGACACTTTACACATTTCGAGATTACGATTTACGAACCAAGAAACAAAAAGTCGATGGCGACCCATTCTCACAGCTCTGTTGCGTCAAACATGCCTGGAAAACATGGAACAGTGCATTAGTGGTGTGTCAAGAGAATGGTACGAAGAATCAGAACAAAAAATGGCATTTCAGTTTCCTACCTAAAAATAACCATGGACACTTAATTGTTTATGAGGCCTGCCTTTCCCTCAGCAGTATGGACAAAAAGCTCTGGCTCGAAACATTAGTTTAACAAGAACATTGCTGTCACTTTGTCCTAGGTAGTGTTGCCGGAACGCTTTTGAAGATTGCTTAGTGCAGAGTTTCCCAAACTGTGGGTCGAGACCCAAAAGTGGGTCGCGAAGCTCTGTCAAGTGTGTTGCCATAGTTTTCTGGAAATGTTTATTTTTCGTCATTTATTCGTAAAATCTAAAAATTCATGTTATAAATAACATTTGAATGTGATTGACCTATGACTGGCTGTCGTAGTTTCATTTTATTGTTTCAAATATGCCAATTTTTTAAACAGCGTCTGTAACTCGGCATATTTCCATGCCAATTTAGCAAATGTTAAGTACAAGTTCAATTTTATTAATTGGTTCTCGAGACGTCCACGACATTTACAAGTGGGTAGCGACCAGAAAAGTTTGGGGAACACTGACTTTGAGGTGATATACAAATGCTGTGATATATATATATATATATATATATATATATATATATATATATATACATACATACATTGTGTAATGATGGTGTAATATACAGTAATCTATAATGTGTTCCTTAAATATATATATATATATATATGTTTGTGTGTGTATATATATATATACATTCATTATATAAAGTTAAACAACACCATATAAAAGATTACTGTATGCTAACTGCAGCATTATCATCTTGTATAGAAAGATTATGTGCCATATCTCTAGTTAAGATTTATGTTCTTGATTTTTTTAATATTTGGGTTTAAACTATTGATGTAATATTGGCTTGTTTCCTCAAGCTGTACCTATGGTGATTAATGATTATTTCGGCTACACAGAGGACTCTGAGGAGGTATAACAAGTCACGACCCAACTAAGTAGGATCCTTCTATTTAGCGGGGTTGTAAGATTTCTTTTGAGTCTGCTGCCATTTGAATAAGTGCTACTGCTTGAGTGCTACTGCATGTTTTTAGTTGCTATAAAAATAAATTGTTTGATATTTGATGTGGTGAGTGGCGTAAAAAGAAATGCACCTGACCCAAGAAATGTGGCCAAGACAGAATGGGAGTCAACTAGCAGTGTAAACCGCTAGGCGAGCACTGGAAAATAAATTCTCACCTACAGTTCCTCTTTAGGGTTTCTGGCTGGGTAGCTGCCCGACAGCATTGCTGTTTTTAACCCCAAAAGTAGCAGATCATGTACCCTTGTAGTTTTTTAAGTGAAGTGCCACTCTTCTGCCATGTATAATTGTATATACAACAATTATTTACAGCTCTCTTCCCAGGTTCATAATCATTTTACAAGATACTCTTTTTCGTATCGCCGAACGTTGATATGCTCGCACTAACCCACCCCTGTTTTCTATTACATCTACTGGGATCACCACTTGGGAAAAAATTCCAAGGGTAATACAATTGAGCTCCAGTATTAAATTTTTTGGGTTTTTAAGAAGAAACTTTGCGCATTTCTAATAAAAGGCACCTAATAAGAGTAAAGCACTGTTCGTTCGATGTAGGCCTATGCGCTGCAGTGGGTCTCTGTTCGTTAGTTAAGTTTTTTGTTCTTTTTTCATAATTGCTTGGGACTCAGCAACGTTGAGCTTTTCAGTTTCCATTAATTTTGTTGTGTTTTCTCATCCGTTTTTCTGGCATAAGTTGCTTCATTGTGCTTTGTCACTTTTGTCATTCACTATGTTGATTTTCCAAAGATTTCGTCATGGCCACCTCACATCGTCAACTCAATATATTAGTTGGTGTCCCTAGACAGCGGGATTATTTTATTCCTTTAGGGCCTCCCCTTTTTGTAACCAATGAGCAAGATGTGTAAACCTGTCATGTATACATTGGTTTGCAAAATAAAAATATTTGATTGATTGATTGATTGATTGAAGTGTGCATAAGTTGTTGGTCCAGGCTGCTTATAATTCATGTATGGTTTAATAGTACTAGCCAACAACCACAAGGTATAAGAGCTGATGTCTTGCTGCTTCTTCACAAAGGTCCTCATCTGAGCATTGCCACAAGTGTAGGATTTCATGTGAAATCAGTTCCCAAATTGGTGACAGTGGATGTTGGACCGAGTTAGAGATAATGGAATAAGCCTAGGCCCACATTTTGGGAATTGACATCGAGTCGACTTGAATAGAGACATCGGATAGATGTCAAAATCAGACGTCGAACCAACTTGAATTGGACACGTCGGATTGACGTAAAAAACCGACGTCGGATTGACGTCATAAAAACTCATCAGAATATGACGTCTATCCGCCATCTTCCCGTTCAGCGGGTGCTCACTGCTCATAGATCACGCGTGTTTTAATGACGTCAAAACGACGAGTTTTTATGACGTCTATATGACGAGTTTTTATGACGTCGGCTCGATGAGTTTTTATGACGTCGGCTCGACGTCATTAAAACACGCGTGATCAATGAGCACCCGATGAACGGGCAGAGGGCGGATAGACGTCATATTCTGATGAGTTTGTTGATGAGTCACCGACGTCAATCCGACGTGGGTGGTTATCTGGGTACCCCTTACACCACGTACCGCGCCCCACATAGACGATTATCTGTACTTCAAAGGCCTTGTAAGCAATGAGCGGTCAGGTTATACGAATCGGCCTACGAATCAATTGCGCCCGTCAAGAGATTGCACTTGGTCTGATAAATCATGCGAAACTTTTCAATTCTTATAAGGAATTTTAGGCCTAATTATCTACCCACCTACACGAACCTGCCTGAGGGCAGAGAACGAACGACGACCCATTTATACAATTATAATTGTTCCTACTCGTATCTCTTACCGCAGTATTTAGTCATCACAAGCGACTGGTTTCGATCCCCAGCGTCACATAATAATTATAGTCAATAACAGGCATGCATAGACGTGGGACTGTGGGAGAAGCAGCCTATGGTGACGGACGACAGGTGTTAAGAATATGGCGGCGGGCCCCGATGGCTTAATCTTGGCCTGAACGAGTGGCAAACGGTAGGCCTACTCATGGTCAACATACGTATCAATCTGTTGAGTAATCTGCTATGAAATATAAATTGGGCGATGAACATCTTGTCCATCTTAATTACCACTTCATGTAGGTCTAGGGGGTAAGATGGACAGACCGTCAGACACCCTACTGGCCTACTCTTCAGTATCACTGGCAGTGACACGTATAGTGGGCCTATGCGACCACGAGGCTGTTTTAAAGTGTCAAACAACATGCCGATGTCGATATAGGCTACACAGGCCAATTAATCCATTAAATAAAATACTAATCATAGGCCTAGTTGACAAAAATTACCGTCCACAGAGTTTGCTTAGCCATTTGACTATAAGCTTCTTTTTAAGTTTATCCAAAACATTCCCTCCCTCGTTCACCTGTCAATCGCCGGCAAGGTCTTAGCCAGGATTTTATTTGGTGGGAGTTGTTTTCTCGACCGTAAATTTTGAGATGAGTAGCAGAGTAGGCCTGCATGCAGCGGTCGACTTAGTTTTTGGGGCGAAATTTTCTGACGACCTTTTTTTCTTAGCCTACCTTTTTTTGTTTCGTAATACGTTCACGGCGGTGCAAGCACTTTTCTGTTCGAAATTACATTTTATTTGCACACTATAGTTCTTACATCATGACTGTGTGTGTAAATGCGCTATTTCATTTTTTTATGATTTCATTTCGGGGGGTGTACAAACGCCCAAAACACCATCTAGCCGATACGCCTGGTTGCCACACCCACTGCATATAGACTGGACAGTGTTGCGAGCAATTGAGCTGATTTATGCTTTAATATAGCGACATTTTATATACCTAAATGATTACATTATTATTTTTTTAAATTGTGTTTTTAGAGAGAATTAAATTTTATGAAAATTTTATTCTGGCTATTTATTGCTAGATGGCGCTAGATGCTAAAATGACGCTAGACGTATGTGATGCGTAGAATCTTTGCGACTTATTTCTAGTCAATGCTGCTGTAGTGATGGCGTATGAAATGTTGTGTACATTTATAAGATTTTCATGCAATGATTAAGGTTCTTACAAGATTGCCGAGAATCGGGATCTTCATGCTAACAACGCTATTCAAATTATGCCGCACACTTCTTCTACAGATGTGGTTAAACAGCAGCTTTAAAAATTGTTATGCGTCACTGAGCAGGTAGTTCGCTTTTCTAGCAGGCGATGAATAATAATAATAAGTCGTGCTACGTGTTATGCATAACCCACCCATGAAATTCTTTAGGCAGAATGTTGTTTGGCGAAAAGCAATAGTTAGGGTAATTTATCGCTTTTGCGTTCTAAGTTATTCGCCTTTGCATGGGTTTTGACATAGGTCGCGTACAGGACTACAGGTGGAATCGAAGAATTCTCGCCAATTAGAAGCCGGATTGATGACAATAATTTTGCTTAAATTGAAGTGTAGTCGATGAAAAGATTCTTGTAGAAATTGGATCTGCATTGTTGAAAAACAATTTTAAAATGGAAGCTGGATTGATGAAAAAGTTGCAGCTCAAATACACGCTAGATTGATTAAATGAATTCTTGCATAAATGGAAGCTGGATTATGAAACAGATTCATTACCAAAGTAGATGTCGGACTGATGAAAAATAATTATGCTGTGCCAGGCAAATAATTTAGAATGTTAAAGCGATAGATTACCCTAGGTAGTTTTTTAGATGTTATTTAGCAGTGGAACCACTTTAAGACGTACAGTTGACATGAGTGTTTGATGTAGCATGTCATGTTGCATGTTCTATTGCATGCCCTATTGCACATTCATTCAAACATTTGGTGCAGGTCAGCATTACCTGCACCATTTAGTGTGACCTACACTTGTAGTAGAGTCAGATATTGATCCATGTTGACAGATTTTGTATGAAACTTGTACTTCTTGATAATGCCAGAACAAGTGCAACATATGTTCCGAACTGTTCTGTGGCCAGTTGACTGATCTGCTTCTCTGGTTGCAGTCTCTCTAGTTTAGGTTTTCATTAATTCTGTGCATATTATGACCGTGCAATGATAGCAAGTCTCTAGATTTGGTTAGACCAACTGTAGCCAGCATGAATCATCAAGCTGCATGCTTGTTTATTTGCTGATCTAAACAGCTTGTGGTTTTGATGTAGGATGAATTGTTTGCATGTTATTTTGTGTCTCTTTTGTGTAAAATAGAGAGCGAGGTAGGCAGAAAGAGACAGACACAGACAGAAAGAGACAGACACGGACATACAGGAACAGTCAGCTAGTCAGGTACAGACAGACAGAGACAGGTAGAAGCAGACAGACTGAGCTCTTTTTATAGATTATTTGGGTAATGCTGTGTTTGTCTTTTGTCAGACAAGTGATTCAGCCATTTCAAGAATGGGCAAAAGCACATCTGGGGTAACAACATTTCTTTGCCGCTTTTCTACAACTGAATCAATTGTGCTTTGTTGAGCTGAGTAATTTGAGAAAATGTATTTCAAAATTTGCAAATTAGGATAATTTCCTGATTTGGATTATAATGTTTAAAGAGAAGAAGAAGTCCTCGTATTAATTGATAGGCCTTGACTGTTAAAGTGATGCATAATTCTTGTGACGATGTGACCACAGTTACGTTGGTTGGTCTCTGCTAAGTGCATGAGTTCTAATATAAGTCCTCTTAGGTATTAAATGATGCCTGCATGAAGCTTTCCTAGTTCAGCCTTTCTCTTTTAAGTCTGTTCTTTACTTAAGTCTGTGGTTTTTTTGTTTCGAAATGAATTTCTCTAAGTCGATTGCATCGATATTTTGCATGTTGGAAATTCTGAACTATTGAATATATACTTTTTGGTGCATTAATCTTTGTCAGTGTTACGTTGACTAGACGAGTCGTTCCTAACGTGGTGGTCCACAGACCAGAGCCAGTCCTTGGAGCTTTAGTTGCGAGTCCATGAAACGGCCTTTTAAGAAATGCATAGTTTCTCAAATTGTTCCGGAAAATTGATGTCACTACATGAAGCACTACAATTTCGTAGTTGTTGTGTTCTATTTCTTGCAGTTTCTGGCACATGTTCGACAGATTTTGTCATGAGCCTATCTAACTATAGAAGTGTTTTCGCAAAAGCTATGTTACCATTGCAACTTTTAAATGAAAATTTGCCCATCTGTTAACAGTTATTAATATTCAACTAAATACTTTATCAATACTTTTATTGCCAGTTAGTTGCTTTTAACATGGACTGGATGATGATCCTTGCCTAAATAAATATAAGAACAGCTGAAGTGGACTAAATATTTCAATGACCTTGGAATATTACTTAGAAATTATGTGAAACTGGGACTCATATAATGATAATGTAAATTGTAACTTGTAAGAAGAGATTTTGTTTGGTTGAGTAACTTTGGCAACAAACCCCATGAATTCCTCTGCATAGTACTTTATGCATAGCTGTAAAAGTGTTTTTTTCGTTTTTTATTCTCTCCCAAAAGCGTCGTTTTTTTATTTCTTATTTTTGCATAGTTTTTTTTATCATTCTTAAAATTTGTTTATGTAACTTTATTTATTTTCTGTCTTTTTTTATTTTCCTTAATTTAATTTTTGTCTGATATTCCATACGTTTTCACTGTACTCTCAAGGATTCAACTAACTATAGTGTCATTATGTAATTGTTTAAGTCATCATTTCAGCAATAGATACATGTAGTAGGTCCATACAAGAAATGAAATTTGTAGGAGTTATTTTGATATAAAATTTGTGGGCCTATAATTAATATTTATGAGTAACAATTTTAGGTACTGGTACAAATGTACATTATACAATTTAGTACACATCTATGGTCTTTACTTCTGATCTTCTGATTAAATTTTAATTGCGTTATGTTGATCAGTATGTTTACAAATTAAATTTGAAAAGATTTCAATACCTTTATTTTTCCGAATTTCCTATAAAACCAAAGTTATAAGAAAAAATAACTGGTAGATTAATGCTACTTATACCAATTAATTTTGGCCTAATAATAAAGTTGTGTTATTTGCAGATAAAGATAAAATTGCATAAGGAAGTCTTTTAAGCTTAAAATGAAGTTTCAGATGTAAGAAAGGCAAATTATTTTCCGTTCCCTTTTTTGTCGTTTTTGTCGGTTTTATTTTTTCGAAAAAAAGACTTTCTTCTGTTTTTTAAATTTTATTTTCATCGTTTTTACATCTATGATTTTATGTATGAATCTCTCCGGATGCTATTCCATGCTTGCCATTAATAGTGATCTGCGAACAGCAACATATTAATGATGATGCTGTAAACGTTTTAAGAACCACTCTACTTGACTGTTCAAGGTCTTGCGTATGTCTGCTTAGTTTCATTTCACTCATTGATTAGCAAGAGAGAAAGACATGGTAAAGCCTGTGGTAAAACCAGATGGTAAAGCCAGATGATCAAAACTAATGTTGTTCGTTAGATTTCCATGGAACTTCTTTTAGTTTTGAGAGAGACCTCATGGTTTGTTGTCATGATTGTTTGAGGTTTATCCGTTTTCAGTTGAGATGAGTGATATGAAGGAGATGAGAGGAGGAGGAGTAGGAGGAGGAAGAGGAGGAGGAGATGAGAGGAGAAGGAGGAGGGCGAAGAGAAGGAGGAGAAGAAGTGGAGGAGGAGGAGGAAATGAGAGGAGAAAGAGGAGAAGGAAAAGCAGGAGGAGGAGAAGGAAGAGGAGGAGGAGGAGGAAGACAGACAGAAGTGGAAGTGTTAGTCGTCTGGCACTGTTTTACACCATCATCAGAAGCTGCTTTCTTTGCATAAGCATGTTGAGAAAGCTGAGGAGAAGTGGAAAGGTCCAACGTTAAAGATACGATGGGGCAGCAGTTCAGCAGTTAGGGTCTTAATAGAGAAATCTCATTTCAAGTGAGCAGCATATTTTTCTCTCAGTGATATTACGTTTCAATGGTGGTTAGTTATTTTACTTCCGGTCCTAATGATTACTATTATTATTATTAATATTATTATTATTAATATATAAAATCTTTTATTACTTTAAACAAAAGTTCCGAAGAATAATTATCGCTACTATGGCTCTTGGCCTTCGCCACCGGTGTCGTGCATAAAAGTACCCCTAAATGCTATTGCGTTATTATTCATTCAAAAATTTATATAGCGCTTCTTCAAGGGGACTACTCAGAAGCGCTCCCGACTCTAGCACGGCAAAAAAGGACAGTTTTGAGTTTAATAAAAAATGTTTCAGTAATAACCCCAGCAAGTAGACGTAGCTCCTGTGGGAGCCCATTTCAGACAACTGGGCCGATCACAGAAAATGCTCTATGCTGCATCGTTGCAGTTCATGCAAAAGGGATCAATAGCAATCCCTATTATTATTATTACTATTATTATTATTGTTATTGTTATTATTAAGGATATATATATATATTTTTTTTTATTACAATGCCAATACTAGGTTGAAGTATAATCGCAGAGTGGTCTTACATAATTCGAGACATTGTTAGCTGTCTGCATGATTGATTGCTTCATTGAAATTGTTCTATATTTAACTAATTATGTTAACTAATTATGTTAACTAATTATGTTAACTAATTATGTTGATTAGATTTCTGTTATCTTTACAGAATTAAGCGACTGATTATTGGATGCGTCTTCTTATTGCTGCTTCTTTACCTGTGGCCGTTCGGCCGAAACCAAAGCTCGGAGTTGCTTTCACCACAAAGATGGTTGTCAGCAACACAGCGCCCTCTTGGTGATTCAACCATTTTCTTTCCCAAATCAATAATATATTGAGTCCTTAATATTTGACTGTTTTGGCAGCATTTACATATAGAGCAAACTTTTATAAGTATTTCAAAGTTAACAGAGAAACTGGACTTATTTTTTGAACTTACTTGCTGTTGTATGCCATTCTTGTCATTCTGAGTGTTAGAATGCAACTGTCCTGTGTTAATGTGAATGTCAGTATCTCATATTAGACTTCACGAGTATCTCTAGAATTGTTCTTTTTGTTGACTGGGGCTGTTTAAAATGAAGTGATTGGTAAATGCAGTTGTTAGTTGGTGTGTGTGTGTGTGCATGTTTGTGTATGCGCGAGCATGCGAGGATGGTTGTGCAGATCATCTTGTGATGCAGTTGTACAGTTCACCGTCTGTGGTGTTTAACATGACTCAACCTTTCTGTGAGGCAAAGGAAAGGGAGGAAAAGAATGAGAATAAGGAGGTTGAGTCGGGATATCAGATATATTATGTTGTTGTCTGTTAAGCTTAATCATGAATTGTTGTCTGGTTTGTGTTTCTGAAGGAACTGCTGAGATCTGTGTTGAATCAAAGCTGGAAAGGTTCCGTAAAAGAGCGGAGACGTTTGACGTGATGATTAACCACCAGCTGCCTCCCCCTCCGCTGGTGCCAGCTGCAGAGAAGCCTTACCTTCCATTCATTGGTCAGTATATAATATGTACATATATATGTGTGTCTTCCCTGAATTGCCCCTCACCCGCCCCCAAGGGCGGATACAGACATTCTCGAAGGGGGGCCAAAATTTTCGATCTTGGGACAGAGGAAAAATTTTCGTCTTGGTCGCCGAAAAATCTTGTGACTGTTTAGTGTCATTTGTCTCGAATTCCCATGAAAAAGATACCATTTTATCCGCCAAAATAGTTATGACTTTTTTTTATATTAGTCGTACGGGCCTCGTTTACGGACCTTCTGGGCATGGGGAGGAGGGCCCTGCGGCCTGCATAACTACTCATACGGGGGCCACGTCAACTTTCCGAGCCAGAATAGCTGGTAAAAAGAATAAAGAAATTTCTAAATGGGGGCCATGGCCGGATTGGTCAGCCCCTGGGTCCGCCCCTGCCCAGCCTCCATCGTCTAGGAGGAAACCTTTGGCAGATAAACATGTCTGAATTTATTCTAATATTTCATCAATATAATTGCTTGTCACTTTGTCTTAATTTCACAATCCATCCATCTTTATATTTTATCTTCTGCTTGAATATGATTTCCATTGCATCAGGTTTCATGTAAGATGTGAGTTTCTCGTTGACTGTAAAGCTTAAGAATAACCCTGGCAATTCAACTGAATCCTCATCCTCGGCTGCTGCTGCTGCTGCTGCTGCTGGTAGTGATGGTGATGGTGATGTGTGTGTGTGTTCAGGGAATGGTTACGTTGGTGTCGTTGTGTCGCATCAGAGTCGTCTTCATATCAAGCAGACGACACGGTCGCTTTCCATTCCACTTCCGTTCTATCCAGTTGTTGAAGTTTCACTCGACCAGCACCAGGGGGAGGCAGGTGAGGAAGAGGAGGAAGAGGAGGAGGAAAGGGACGTCATTCATTCGATTCACATAATTATTTCATCCCATCACATTAATTACTTTGTTTCACATGTTTCACATTGTTTGTGTTGAGGTCATCTGACTTGAAGTCCGTTCTCATGCTTCAATGCTTCTGCTGCTTGTGATTTGCTTCAGCTGCTTACTTCATATGCTGATTCGTAATATTATATGGAGCATTGTAAATTATGTAAATTTAACCTCAGTTGCTCTTACGGAGGGTAGTGCGCTCAACTGATGAAGAGATTTTAAAGTTATTTCGAAGGAAATTAAGCGACTGTGTCAAATGTCTGGAAATGACCAAGTCTGCTTCTTCCTCTATTTTAAAAGAGGTTTTTTTTGTTGAAACATGATTCCTCTGATTGTATCTTTTTCCCTGTCTTATTCTCTCTGTCTCTGCTGTTTCATTGTCTGTGTATCTGTCTCTATATCTGTCTGGCTAATATCTCTATGTCCCTCTCTGTGTGTCTATGTTTGTCTCTTTCTGTCTTTGTCTTTCTATGTCCCTCTCTGCCTCTCTGTTTATATGTCTCTGTGTTTATCTCCATTTTTGTTTCTCTCTCCGTGTCTTCATGCTGAGTCTCTCTTTATGCTGGTCTTTGCCACTGTGTCTCTGTCTATGTGTCTCACTCTTTCTCACTAACCTGTCTGTCTATCTCTCTGTGTCTCTGTTTGTCTCTCTTTCTCTGCTTCTTTGTCTGTGTGTATCTCTGTATGTCTTTCTCTTTCTCTGCTTCTATGTCTGTGTGTGTGCTTTCTGCGTTTTTTCAGCGGCTGCAGCACTCGATATATTCCACGGCGTCTTACACAGGATCCAATGCTTTCCTATGGTGACAAATTCTTATCAATCAGCTTTGCTTGTGGAAGGTTGGTAAGTAAGTAAGTACATTTTTGCCTATCCGCACTCTGGTGAAAGTCTGCAACCACCTGTCAACACGAGTACAGCGTTCTATCTATAAATGTTTTGTGCCGTAAATTATCAGCAATAGATAGGCAACGGTCATGTGACGATTGCTATTGTCTGTTCCTCTGTTGGCCATCTCTGTCTGCCTGATTTACGTTCTAACTCTGCTTGTCTTCTTTCCATTTTCTTCAGTTGGTGGCCAACTGTGAAGTTAACACATATTTTGATCTTTTCATTATTCGCGTCTTATTTGCCGTTTTATTCTGTATTATTATTTTCATATTAATATTTGACTTCATTTTCTTTGGTTATTGTCAGCAGAATGTTTAGCAAATGGCCAAGTGAATTTTCGGCTGTGTTTTTTAAACAAAAATCTTGTCATCTTGTCATCTCAGTTCTTAAGAGTGGAACATTCCCTTCGTCCGTCTCATTCAGGTTGTTTTTATACGATGATAAAAGAACTCAGAAAACTCAGATATATTTTGTATCTGATTGATTTGAAATGAAGTTAAGAAATAGCCTGCTATATAGCGAACTCGTTTTCTCGTTGATTTGTGTGGGCGTAGGGTGAGGCGTGTGTTGTCGTGGAAACCGTGGCTTATGCTCATCGCAAGAGACCTTCTGTCATCGTCCAAGAACTACGAATACACAATCCTACAGTAAATCGCGCTCTTATTCTCCTCAAACCTTCATAAAGTGGGCAGAATTAATCTGTCATCACTCGATGGCTTTTTGGTTTGGTCGAATAGTTTGGTTTGTAAGTTCGGTTTTCATAAAAAAGATTTAATGTCTGTTCCAGTGGAATGTGTTGCGCTGAAGCAGAATTTGTCTTTAACATAAATCCAACGGTCTTACGTATGTTGTTTACTTCCGATTTTTTATGTCCAAAGCTAGCCGTAATTGTATCTGGATTGCCTGTCTTCTTTTCAACATGAGCTTTAGTTCTAGAAGAGGTTCTGATCTGTTTGATCTCTTTCTGTCCTCTTGCCTCATTTTATGCAGTCCTGTGAACAAATAAAGTTCCCATGTCATTTCTAAATTTGGATTCATGTGAATTTGGTGCAAATTTTTTTCTAATTATTTATGATGTTTGATGTGCACGAATTTCACTTCATTCACTTCATTGTTTCATGATTTGATTTCTTTGATTAGGATAATGCCGTTGTAATGGATCTGCAGCAGATCGGCGTTTCTGATTGGTCAGGTGCTGTCACTCACATGCTCAGGTCAGTGTTTCTGATTGGTCAGGTGCTGTCACTCACCTGCACAGGTCAGTGTTTCTGATTGGTCAGGTGCTGTCACTCACATGCTCAGGTCAGTGTTTCTGATTGGTCAGGTGCTGTCACTCACATGCTCAGGTCAGTGTTTCTGATTGGTCAGGTGCTGTCACTCACCTGCTCAGGTCAGTGTTTCTGATTGGTCAGGTGCTGTCACTCACATGCTCAGGTCAGTGTTTCTGATTGGTCAGGTGCTGTCACTCACATGCTCAGGTCAGTGTTTCTGATTGGTCAGGTGCTGTCACTCACATGCTCAGGTCAGTGTTTCTGATTGGTCAGGTGCTGTCACTCACATGCTCAGGTCAGTGTTTCTGATTGGTCAGGTGCTGTCACTCACATGCTCAGGTCAGTGTTTCTGATTGGTCAGGTGCTGTCACTCACCTGCTCAGGTCAGTCATCCTGAGTTCTGTTCACAAACAGCCAAACAAACAAACAAACAAAACATCAGTCGCATAATGATGACTAAGTTGTGATAAATTGCCAGAAGGTAACTGAGAGAGGACCTGAACCAACTCAATAGTCCAGAGCTGGGTCACTGAATCCATTCAGGTAACATTGACATTATCAATGACTTTGAAAATGTTGTCTAAGTGACCGACGACTGCAACTCTGATTTTCTTTGTTTTGGTTGAGTACAAAACTTTTGGTCAATCGATCAATCAATCATTCGGTCAGATATATTTGTATAGCACCCTTCAAGATCCAAACTCCGATCAGAGGTGAATGCTGCTGTGCAACAGATTCTCCTGTTTATCAATTTTGTCTGAACCTTCAACTACCTAAGTTGTTTTTTGTCCAGGAAATTGAACTGACTTACTCTGACTATCTGATCGGTATAATTATGGATTTTATTATTAAAATTATGCTATGGTCTTAGCTCCCTAGCAGACTTACTTAGCATTAGCTCAATAAAAGGTGTTCACTTACGTGTATACAACATTGAAAGTTGTTGTTGATTGGTTGTAAATCGACATAAAAACAACAAAATGACGTCATCATCATTTTCTTGCACAGGACGAGCTCTGCACGAACGTCATCGCAGATTGAATTTGCGTTGACTGAGGGACGAGTGCTGGATGAACAAGGAACTGGAAATATCAGCGTTGTTGTTGCAAATCTCAAACTGCCAGAAACAATCTCCGTGAAAGGATCGAGGTGAGATTCTGTGCCGAGTCGGTGACTGAAGACGACAGTAGATAATGACGATGATTTCTAATGATAATAATTGCGACAATTTATATGGCGCCATAACATGGTCAATTGGTCATGCTGTTTCAAGGGCGCCTTACAAGACAGATAACAGGCAGAATAAACTCTAGCGAGCAAGTATGATTTTAGCATGGATTTAAAAGAGTCCACTGAGGTGACCGATTGAATTAGTGAGAGGAAGTCTGTTCCAGCAATGAGGACCAGCGGCCATAGCGCGTTCTCGTCCTTCGCACACTCAAATCAGTCCTCTTGGACAGTGTTTAATCTAGTCCCCCTCCTCTGGGGGGGGAATTGAGGTTTCTGGGGGGGGAACAATTGAGCGTCCGAAAAACGTTCGTGATACGCGTAGCACCGAGACTGGAAGGGGAGGGGTATGGGGAGGGGATGAGCCCCTCCCCATCAGAAACTTTTTGAATTTTAACATTGCAATGGTTGCATTTTAAGGGGTCATCTTAACAAAATAGCCGTACTTCTTCAGTAACCAATTAGAAACTTTTTGAATTTCCACATTGCAATGGCTGCATTTTAAGGTGTAATCTTAACCAAATAGCTGTACTTCTTCAGTAACCAATTAGAAACTTTTTGAATTTCCACATTGAAATGGCTGCATTTTAAGGTGTATCATATATTATAGTAGTAAATAATTTCATTATAATCATATAATAATAAATAATATCACGCTATATTATAACACTTCATGTGAAACAATGATGACAAGTGTAACTAAAAACCAATATCATTTCGTAAAATTTTTCTGGGGGGGAAATGTCAATCCTGGGGGGGGAACTTTCCCCCCCCAGAGACGTCTAGATTAAACACTGCCTCTTGGATGATCTGAGCCAAAGCCTGGCCACGGAGGAACGAGTCTCTATGCAGCAATCGCATAGGAACAACTTGGGTGCAGCGCCGTGAAGTGATTTATAAGGAAGATCATTTGACAGCGGATGAACTGCTGAAGTCTTTTCATCCCTCTTTTATTTTTAACCCACTCTCTGCCACTCATTAAACAACTGATTTCATTAGGGCTGTGTTGCAGAGGCGCCATGCAGATTGTTGTCGTTATTATTAGTATTATTATTTGTTATATCGTCTTTGTCTCAGATGACAACAATAATAACAATGATGATAAAAATTATAATAACTATTAATAATAATGATTTGCTGAATATTTTTCTTACAAAGTATCCAAAATGAACGGCTGACAAATAATAAATTATGAAATGAGTTGAATTGAATCTGGTGATTGCATCTCAAACTGTCGTTAGTTTTCCATTTACTTGTAGCATCTGGAATTTCCATGTGGTAACTGTCGTGTCATTAGTTTTCCATTTACTTGTAGCACCTGGAATTTCCATGTGGTGACTGTTGTGTCATTAGTTTTCCATTTACTTGTAGCACCTGGAATTTCCATGTGGTGACTGTTGTGTCATTAGTTTTCCATTTACTTGTAGCACCTGGAAGTTCCATGTGGTAACTGTTGTGTCATTAGTTTTCCATTTACTTGTAGCACCTGGAATTTCCATGTGGTGACTGTTGTGTCATTAGTTTTCCATTTACTTGTCATCATCATCATCATCATCAAAATCCTTGGGCTATGCCCGTAAGTGTCCGACGCCACTCTCTGTCTGAGTCTGTCTCGCGTCATGCTGCCCAGGTTCAACCAGTTCGGTCAGCAGGTCTGCTCCATACCATTAACATCTTGGAGCAGCTTGACCACCTTGTCTGATTGAAGAGAATATTGGGAGAGAGGCACGAAGAACAACCTGGGTCAATGCCCTTATGTGTCCCACGCTCTCTCCCCCGACTCTCTCCACTGGTCTGTCCTGACCGGCCTGTGCATGTCAGCTCCACATCATGACACCTTGAAGCATCTGGGTCGCTATGTCGCTTGTGCCGTGGGTTTTGGGGATTTCTATGGTCTTGGTCTTTTACTGCCAGTGTATCTCCACCCATCTGGCAAACCTTCCTCATTTTATCCGGGCTTAGGACCGGCACAGGGAATTTGTTGGTTCCCTGTGGCAGAGGATGGATGCAGTTTAACGTCTTGCCCAGGACACCATTTACTTGTAGCACCTGGAATTTCCATGTGGTGACTGTTGTGTCATTAGTTTTCCATTTACTTGTAGCACCTGGAATTTCCATGTGGTAACTGTTGTGTCATTAGTTTTCCATTTACTTGTAGCACCTGGAATTTCCATGTGGTGACTGTTGTGTCATTAGTTTTCCATTTACTTGTAGCACCTGGAATTTCCATGTGGTAACTGTTGTGTCATTAGTTTTCCATTTACTTGTAGCACCTGGAATTTCCATGTGGTAACTGTTGTGTCATTAGTTTTCCATTTACTTGTAGCATCTGGAATTTCCATGTGGTAACTGTTGTGTCATTAGTTTTCCATTTACTTGTAGCACCTGGAATTTCCATGTGGTGACTGTTGTGTCATTAGTTTTCCATTTACTTGTAGTACCTGGAATTTCCATGTGGTGACTGTTGTGTCATTAGTTTTCCATTTACTTGTAGCACCTGGAATTTCCATGTGGTGACTGTTGTGTCATTAGTTTTCCATTTACTTGTAGCACCTGGAATTTCCATGTGGTGACTGTTGTGTCATTAGTTTTCCATTTACTTGTAGCACCTGGAATTTCCATGTGGTAACTGTTGTGTCATTAGTTTTCCATTTACTTGTAGCACCTGGAATTTCCATGTGGTGACTGTTGTGTCATTAGTTTTCCATTTACTTGTAGCACCTGGAATTTCCATGTGGTGACTGTCGTGCGCTATGGACCAGCAGAACAAAGTCATGACATCCTGAGTTTGACACAACAAGTGAAAAGCGTAAGATTTCAGTCTTCATTTTGACGTTTATGGCCAGAACAAATGCAGAGACAAAAGTTAGCCTGCACGTATAAAACATAGGATTTGTGTTTGTGGTTTGGTAAAGCATGATCCTCTGAGAAATACTATCACAGACACTGGAATGGAATCAGATTAAGATATCATATCGAACATCCAGAGTATCATCTATTTTGTAAACATTTACTGATTGCTTTTCAATGTAAGAAGAGGAAGATGTTTGTTTTTGCGTTTCTGTTGATCATTAAATTTGCTGTTGATGTTAAATAAGATTCGATCCTGAAACAGGTTTCATGTTAAATCTGACCAACTGAATGTCGGCTCATCTCATTTCTCGAATAAATCTGCATCTTTGCGTAATTTAAAATCTTGGTTAGCAAATCACTTTGCCTTGTTAATGTCATGAAGCTACAAATATCAAAGATGTGTGTTTACTTTTTAGAAGTCATGACTCATCTTCTTTTGGATCTTAATTTTCTTTATTGACAGACCGCAACTGGTTGCAGCGTACGCTCTACTGTTATGCAATTGGAACAATTCACAAGAATACAAATCCCAAATCTTAGCTACTAACAGAACAGACGGCGTGCAATACAAATTGTTGGCTTGATTAGTTAATTAGTTGTTTTGAATTGCTGGTTGTTTCAGTGTAAGCAACAGTTTCTCAATCGGGTGTTGTCTGTTTTGAAGGATTTTGATGATGTCATGAATATTGAGCCAAAGATGCTACGAAAAGAACACAGCAACATTTGGACTGCGGTAAAGATTCACTGGAAACTCATTTGATTTCATCTCAACAGAGTGGATTGTGTCTACGTTATTCCTGTGGGGATATAGTATTAGTCAAATGTCATCATTTTTCTAGAGTTCAACCGTCCCACTTGCTTTGAGGTCGTGTAGAGGTCATAGAGGTTGTATCATAAGATCTGAACAGCACATTGTGACTGATATATTATTATTTTTATTATTATTATTACATAAATTTCTTACATGCGCACAGACACACCAAAATGTGAATTTGAGACGCGGATAGTCAGCCACCAGAGGAAGATGCAATTAGATAGCCAAGCATGTAAAAGCCAAGGAGAAATGGTGAGTTTTGAGCCATTTTTTGAAGGCAGGGAGTGAATTTGAGCAGTGAAGAGAGAGTGGAAGTAGATTCCATTCCTTCGGAGCAGAGGCATGGAATGCACACGAACCAATAACAGTTCTGCATTGAGGCTCAGCTAAAAGACCCATGTTCGATGAAGTAAGACTAAAGAACTAGATCGTAGTGTGATTTGCAGCACAACCCAAGCTAAGGAATTTTGGATGCGTTGCAGCCTATGCAGCTCATAGTCTGAAATGCCAACAAAAATCGCATTAGCATAATCAAGATGAGAGGAGACAATAGAGCAAGTCAAAGTCTTCGACATATCCTTAGTCAGAGCCAACCTAATGTGGCATATTGCCGTAGAATATGAAAAAAGTTTTTGTTTCCTTTAGGCTTTCTTAATGGATACATGAATAGCTGGAGGTGGAATAGGAAATTTCAGAGATGGAATTAACACTTTAGCGATGAGAGTGTGCTAAAAGTGACTGGGAACCAGTCACGCAGTTCATCATCATTATCATCATCGTCATCATTATCATCATCATCATCGTCATCGTCTTTAAAGTGTCTGAGGTGGAAAGTGTCAAAAGAGTAGGACAGATGAACTGGACTTGTGATGTCAGGGATTTAACTACGCACTTTACACTCCATGATGTCTTTTAAGGACCTCTCCTTCTCCTCCTCCTCCTCCTCCTCCTTGTCTTCTTCCTCCTCCTCCCCCTCCTCTTGCTCCTCAGAAGTTGCAAACTTGATTCTTTGCAAATGACACTGATGCATGCATGGTTAAGTGAGAAACAGAGAGAGTGGTTTGTGCTTTGCACTAAAGCAGCAGTACACTGCAGCATTCAAGTAAATCCTGTTTTAAATATGACATATGAAGAGAGAAGGAGGCAGCAGATGGATGACTTTATCATGGATGACTTAAGTTCTGGAAAGATTGATTGTGCAGAAAACTGTGAATGAGAATCAGCTAATTGTATTGTATTTGTATAGACTAATTTTTTATGGCACATCTCGTAGTGCACGCTAACTAGGCACTGCTAATGTCTAGCAGAAGGCATAGTTGCTTCTTAGCTGCCACAATGACTTTCTCTTCTTTCAGTTATGGAGTTCTGGCTTCGGAATAAGTTATTCGTTGGCAGCAGGAGTTGTGAATGGAGATAAGATCAACTCCACGATGTATTACGTTCTCAGCAATGTTCCAAGTCCACGCTTTGAACTTGGTCGCCAAGGACATGACGTTGCTGACCTGGAGCGACTTCTCTACACTCCGGATCGCTGTTACAAAGAACACCACACACTGTAAGCTTGATAATCTTGATAGATCTCAGGAAATGTTTTTAGTTGGCTCGCCGAACTTTGTAGAGCTTTCGATCTGGATGAGGAAGATGGCTGCTGAATTCTTTTACACAACTCCACTCATGATCGTCGTTGCTGTTGATCGCAAAGGTTTTTAACTGAGGTGCGCGTGTGATGCTAGCAATCCATCGGCCACTGCGACATTGAGGATTGAAATCAGACAGTCGTTAGTTGTTTAGAAAGAAAGAGAGGTCTTCTGCTGTGATTTAAATGTCTTTTGAATTTCGTGTCATAGACAAAATGTGAAGATGTGGAAAGATGTGACGACTACTGAGGGTCTTATCAACTCTGTCAACACTTGGCTTATTACGCTCGAAAAACAGGGATGCGACAAAATGCTGAAAGCAGGTATAGTTATCCTACGGATTTTACTGCGCTTCAAGAAATCTGTAAAGTTATCTTTGCTTTCGACAATTAGAGATCAGAGTCTGTTTAATTGAAATTGCCTAAAAATTTGTATCTATTTATTTTGTTTTATTGGATTTTATGTTATGAAAGTCTTTGGGTTAATTTGGACGACACCATGTGAAATATGACTTTACTGGTATTGGTTCTTGCTGGGATGTTCTGAAGGGGCTGATGGAGTCCTGCAGGCAATGATGCTCAGCTACGGAGCATTCCGCTTTAGCAATGATCACCTGGAGTTTGGAACGCATCCGAGTGACCTCCATCGCGACTACTTCTTTCGACGGATCAACTACGGAAACGACACGCACCTCAATGTTTCCGTGAAAGTCGGTGAAGACAATCGAGCCGTTCTGTACGTTTCTCTCGACAGGAACAGCCGACCGTTCTACGCGTGTGACGCAGGATGTCTGGATGCGCCTAGTCAACTGAGGTGAGGAGTCACTCGCTCTTCAATGTTCCTGTCGTCTGCCCAGGATGTACTTGTCTTTTGCAACAATAGGAATTTAGAATGAGCACACACACACACGGACGCACATGCCCACATCTACAAACCAGATGAGCTTTACTTATTCTTGGCTGGTGACATTACACAGCGAGACTCTTCCAGTTAATTGCCTGATTTCTGAAAGATGTTTTGGAAAGAAAATCGTGGAATTATTGTCTACATGGATGGTTCATGGTATGAGTGTTGGGTCAGAGTTCACGGTTATGAGTGTCAATGGAATTTTGTTTCCTTCTCTCTTTCTCTCTTTCTCTGTTCTTTGCCTTTAGTTTAATTTTGGTTGTAACTGTTAAGCAGAACGGCATCAGGAGAAACTTAACAGAGACGCTTTCTACTTCAGAATGGCAAACCAGACAATTCATAGAATATTGGTCTTGATAAATTACATAGAATCACTGATGCATGAATCGAATCACTGATGCATGAATCGAATCGCTGATGCATGAATCGAATCACTGATGCATGAATCGAATCACTGATGCATGAATCGAATCACTGATGCATGAATCTAATCACTGATGCATGAATCGAATCACTGATGCATGAATCGAATCACTGATGCATGAATCGAATCACATGCATGAATCGAATCACTGATGCGTGAATCGAATCACTGATGCGTGAATCGAATCACTGATGCGTGAATCGAATCACTGATGCATGAATCGAATCACTGATGCATGAATCGAATCACTGATGCATGAATCAGTTGTCACTTCTAAACTTGTGTGTTATATTTCAAAGCATCTGTCACACATGACTGGTTCTCTTAAAGCCAAAAAAGTGGTTGTAAAAAGAGTCTCTGCCATCAGCAACCATTTAATTCTTTGGATTTGTTTGCAATTCTTTGCAATTCAGCCGTGAAGTGTTGACATTTCCTGTGAAGTTGACGTACCCTCTGACTCCCATTCTCTACATCACTTCCAACAAACAGCATTTGGAAGATCTGAAGCATGCGATACACGTCAAAGAAATCGTTGACGGTCTGTAAACAAAGTCGTCGTCTTCGTCTTCTTCTCTGTTGTTGTTGTGGTGTTTGTTTGTTTGATGAAATCAACTTGTCTATTCCATTTCTATAAGACCATATATTATATTGTTATATTATATTATTATATTATATTATTATATTATATTATTATATTATATTATTTGACAGATGATGTAAAAATTCTGTGTAGAGAGAGACAAGATATTAAGAAGACAAAGTGACCAACATAAGCTAAGACTTATTCCAAGACTTGGACTAAATGCATGAGATGACTGTTTGCATTGACAAACGCCAAAGGAAAATGGAGCTTACTTACCGAACACCAATGTATGCAAATGACTGGTGTCAGGAGCTGGTGGTGGTGGTTATGATGGTGATGGCGACGACGACGGCAATATTGCTGGGCGCAGTTTGAGTCTAACGCCTGAGGTGATGTAGTTGTCCGCTTCAGTGTGGCTTTAGTGGCCAACGCAAGACCTGAAGAGTTCTGATGTTCTACACCAGTGTATCGCAAACTGTGTGCCGCGGCACACTAGTGTGCCGCGTGAGATTTCAGGTGTGCCGCGAGAGAAACCTAAAATTTGTAGTCTTTTAATTGACTTTAGAAGAAATTATTTCATAAATATGATAAATTCAATTTTCGGCTTCCCAATGTTTTTATGTTTAAGAATAGTTTCTCCTCAGTTATTCGATGTCAAGTGATCAAAGTAAAAACTCTAGTGACGTTGTTCTACTGATTCTACTCTATGTTATTTACTCTTCTCGACGTCATTATTATGGAGATACAAACATAGACTACATAGTTAACTCGTTCTGTCGACGTCATTATTACAGAAATACCAGCACATCTCTAACGGTGTAAGACTGTAAGTGATTCAGGTATATTCTTCTACGTTTTTTATTTATAATTACTGAAATATTAAACAAATAGTTAACTATAAATAAAATTATGTGAATATATTTGAGTCTTCAAGGCGCAAAAGAAAACATAATCACAATCACAAGGAAACTTAAGGCATTCAGCGAAAAGTTACAACTGTGGATTAAGAATACAAGCAATTCACGCCTTGACTGTTTTCCAGGTATCGATGCTTCTCCACACAAGAGCATGCTAATTGGAAAAATTAGAGAGACGCTGGAAAATCTCGCGTTAGCATTCGCCAAATACTTTCCTTCACTGGAGACAAAAGAGTATTAATGGGTCATCAATCCATTCGTAAATCACGAATGTACCGATCTAACGATGGCTGAAGAAGAGAGTCTCATCGATCTTAAGAACGATCTGGTTCACAGAGGCTCTTTCGCTGATCAAGAGTTGTCAGCCTTTTGGATCTCAATTCTTAGCCAATATCCAGACTTGAGCACGAAAGCAATCAAGTGTTTGCTGCCGTTTGGATCGTCTTACTTCTGTGAAGTTGGATTTTCTGTTCTAACAGAAATGAAATCTAAAAAACGAGAGCGACTACAGATGGTGGATGATGAAATGCGTGTCTGCTTGTCAGCTATCGAACCGCGTCTTGAGTTAATATGCTCTCGTAAACAAGCTCATTCGTCGCATTAGTGATGATTATTCAACGAAAAATGTGCTCTAGTTTCGCTATTGCTAGACTAAAATGACAAGCTAAAAATATGACAAACTGTAATTATTGCCGTTGGCTTTGCAATTGTAATAAATTTTAATTGGTGTGCCGCGATACAAAATTTATCTGCTGAATGTGCCGGGAGTTAAAAAAGTTTGCGAGACACTGTTCTACACAGATGTAAAATGTAGCAGAGACGGTTTTCTCCTTGTTTACATTGAAACATCTAAGTTATAGTTGATTACATTACACAGATGTATGTAGCTGCAGTACATTACTCTGACAATAATTCTTGTTTTCTGGTCAGTCTGCTTATACTGTGGACGACGACGATGACGTATAATATGACATCAGAGGAAGCACGATGATCACAAACATTATATTATCAATATTCCAGTCAGAGTTCCAACGGAAGTTTGTGGACTACATGATAAGAAGCAATAGTAGCGTACTAATGTTTAGATACACATCTTTTGAAATAAGTAATTTCATGTTTTTCATCCATAGTTAGAACTGTTTCAGTTTTATTTTTGCTTTTATTCTTTGAACAATGTGCCATTTTCCTACGTTTCGGCATTGTGTTACTTAGTTGTGGTAAAGTATGAGCGTTTGTCTTGTCGTAAGAAAAGATTACTTAATTATTTAATTGCCCAAAGATACAGAGAAATGTCATGATGTCATTATGTTGTTCATGAAATAAAAGATTACTTAATTATTTAATTGCCCAAAGATACAGAGAAATGTCATGATGTCATTATGTTGTTCATGAAATAAAAGATTACTTAATTATTTAATTGCCCAAAGATACAGAGAAATGTCATGATGTCATTATGTTGTTCATGAAATAAAAGATTACTTAATTATTTAATTGCCCAAAGATACAGAGAAATGTCATGATGTCATTATGTTGTTCATGAAATAAAAGATTACTTAATTATTTAATTGCCCAAAGATACAGAGAAATGTCATGATGTCATTATGTTGTTCATGAAATAAAAGATTACTTAATTATTTAATTGCCCAAAGATACAGAGAAATGTCATGATGTCATTATGTTGTTCATGGAATAAAACTGTGGCTTTTATTTAAATTGTAGGAACCGCCTTAACTCCGCCTCCTCCTCCTCTTCACTTAAAACTTGCTGAACATTGTGTTGTGTTGTGTTGCTTTTAGCACCAGCGCATGAACATCACGTGATGGTGCTTCATAAGCATGGCCACCATTGGGGTGGACTTCCGATGCTGTTCTGGGCGACAATTGGCGTTCTCATCTTGGTCTTTCATCTCTTCCTATTCAAGCTCGTCTACAATGAGTACTGCTCCGGTGTGGAACCGAAATATCCGAAATATTCACATGGTCGATATGTATAGCAGCATCATCATCATCACCATCATCGTCACCATCATCGTCATCATCATCATCTCACTTTGCATAGCGGTTGTGGGACTTGTGGCTGATGATGAGAAGTGAGATCCCAAAACCCATTCCCTGTATTGACAGGCGGTGAGGTGGAGGAGGAGGAGGAGAGGCAGTCTTGGCATTTAATATTACGGTCGCTTCTCCTTTTCGCAGTAGGCTGCCGTCATTGTCTCTTGATGTTTCTCTTGCATCAGGAGGAGGACGCAGCAATGGGTCCAAGTGATGAGATGTTGTTAGTGCTTCAATTGACCGACATTTTGCTATTTTCTCAACAGAATCTGAAGTTTTAAAGCCGAGATCAGCGACACAAGAGACCGATTATTATTATGTTGGTGTGTGTCACATTTTATCTTCTATTATTTTCATGACTCGATTTGCTCTTGTTTTAAGCAAATGCTTGGCAACATTGACTGTAAATCGGGGAAGATTCGTTGGATGTATGTTAAACGTGGCAGACTCTGTGACATTCTGGAGATGGCAGTCGGACTGAAGACTATGCTTCTCTATCATTTCTTATTATATTATCTGGACAGGTTCAGTTGTTGGCATCGCATGAATTATGTCGGCGGACTTTCTTCGTGAGTCTGCTGTCAACAGATTAAATGTTTTTCTGGCAATTGTGTTGAGTTACTGTTTACTTGGGTTAGGGTAATTCGATATATGAAACCTCCTATGGGACTCCGACTAAATCTAAATTCCATGAATACAGCCTTCTCAATGTTTACGAAATTAGGCAGGTGAGGTGCAGATAGACGAATTCATGTCTAGATATTTTCATGGCCTATTACCTTCTGTGTTTAAAAATTTCTTCTTCCATACTATACTGAAGTGCATTCATATCATACTAAACACGCTGACTCTTACCATTTGCCCCACACCCAACCAACATCCCATGCTTCTGAATTTCTGTTAATATACAGTGGAGCTCAAACATGGAATGAGATTCCCCATTCAATCAGATTGCTCTCTGATCTTTGTCTCTTCAAATTAAGACTGCGTGCCCTGATACTCGACAATAACTAATGAATTATTCCGGTGACACGAAACGGAGTATCCCCCTGAAAGCTATCCGGGGGGATGAATTAATCTATCCCCCCAGATGGAATTAACCGGTCTATACTATCCGGACTCCGGAGGATAAACCATTCTATCCCCTTTTTTGAAAAATGCGCATAATAAAAAATTTATGCTGTAATCAAAATTTAAAGTGACTCTAATTTTTTAAGTGTCCTAAGCAATGCTCAGATAAAGGCAACTCGAATTTATTCAGTGACTCTGAGTGTTCTTTAAATGTTTTAAGTGCTCTAAAAACAGGGCAAAGCAAATTATCTAGTAGGAATAAACATAGGCCTACCTGTTAGTGTCATTGTTCAAAACAAAGCAGATGAAAATTAATTTGCAAAAAAATACATGTGGAAGCGGTTTTTTCGACTTTTTTTATTTGGGGGGATACAATTAATACGGGGGCTACTCTATTTCGTGACACCGGCACATCGTGGCTAATTATTGTTTCTTATTACTGAGTGATTAAATTGATAAGCTATTAAACAACCTCCCATCCCTCACTTTGAATAAATTTGGTGACGACTTAAGTTAGATCAAAAATTCTTACTACCCGTGCAGTATCCCGACCATCCAGTGACTTTTGTGCCTCGAACTTCGTCATAGGGGTCATCGAATGTGTAACTGTGCTTTTAGCTAAGATGTTTGCTGTTTCTTTTCCAAAGTTGTTTTGACTCATTATAAATTATGTCAGGACCACTTTACGGCAACCTAATGGCCATCATCATCATGGTATAACCACCCAGGAGACTCACCTAGCGGGGATGCAAGACCCATTCCGGTTGGGTGCGGGTCTAGGACTTTACCCCCGGCCCATTATCCCCTGCCATTACCCCCGCCCATTAGATGGGTCCCCTGTGCAGCCAAATGGAAACTATTAGCATAATTATTATTGAAGTAACGCTTGATTATATTTGTAAACTTTGTACCTTTGAGGCTTGATTTGATTTGTTGTTCTTGGTTGCCAAAATAAATAATTTAATCTGACATCTAAATTTTATCGTGCTGCATATCCCCCTCCCCAAACCATTGCTACATTATACATCCAAAGTTTACAATGTCACAATAATTATTAAAGTATTTTTAGTAGACTTGTGTTTTCATTGAACTCTTTATAATGGAAAGCGCCATAAAGTCGGATGATGTGGTGTCGACCCGTAGAGCCACGTAGAGGTTCCTGGTGCACTTTCGGAGATGCCCATTGTTCAGTCTAGGCATCGGGTATGGGGGTTGGGGCAGGGGTTATCCAAACCCTAACCCATTGTTCAATAATCTAGGCATCGGGTATGGGGGTTGGGGCAGGGGTTATCCTAACCCTAACCCATTGTTCAATAATCTAGGCATCGGGTATGGGGGTTGGGGCAGGGGTTATCCTAACCCTAACCCATTGTTCAATAATCTAGGCATCGGGTATGGGGGTTGGGGCAGGTGTTATCCTAACCCTAACCCATTGTTCAATAATCTAGGCATCGGGTATGGGGGTTGGGGCAGGGGTTATCCTAACCCTAACCCATTGTTCAATAATCTAGGCATCGGGTATGGGGGTTGGGGCAGGGGTTATCCTAACCCTAACCCATTGTTCAATAATCTAGGCATCGGGTATGGGAGTTGGGGCAGGTGTTATCCTAACCATAACCCATTGTTCAATAATCTAGGCATCGGGTATGGGGGTTGGGGCAGGGGTTATCCTAACCCTAACCCATTGTTCAATAATCTAGGCATCGGGTATGGGAGTTGGGGCAGGGATTATCCTAACCATAACCCATTGTTCAATAATCTAGGCATCGGGTATGGGGGTTGGGGCAGGGGTTATCCTAACCATAACTCTCACTGGATCAACTATGATTGTCTGCAGTTTTCTAAAGACAGAAGACGAGGTTAAAGATATTTCTCTTTCGGCAAAATATGAGAGACCATGGAAACGAAATCTTTATTCGCTCAAGGAATAATGGTGAGCAAGGCTAGTTCCAGAATCCAAACCATCAGACAGACAGACAGACAAATAGACAGACAGAAGACAGACAGAAAGCCAGACAGACAAATAGACAGACAAACAGACAGACGGAGGTGAACAGATAACAACTGAGACAGCTTAGAGAAGAAGAGGTGGGCTTTAAAAGCGTTGGTACAGTTTCGTGTTAGGAAAGTGTAGATGTGGAGGCGGAAGAGGTATATTACGAAGAGGTTGTTGAGCGTCGATCGACTTCCATTTGCTGACTTCTATTGTTGCCACTTTGCAATACTTGTGAATCGTTGCCAGTGAAGTAAAGTCGTTATAGTATTTTGCCAGAAGCCCTTCGTTTCCGGCATTCAGTGCAGGCGGTCGGATGGGGTAAGAGGTACACCCATCCCCTGGGCGACAATTGGCGTTCTCATCTTGGTCTTTCATCTCTTCCTATTCAAGCTCGTCTACAATGAGTACTGCTCCGGTGTGGAACCGAAATATCCGAAATATTCACATGGTCGATATGTATAGCAGCATCATCATCATCACCATCATCGTCACCATCATCGTCATCATCATCATCTCACTTTGCATAGCGGTTGTGGGACTTGTGGCTGATGATGAGAAGTGAGATCCCAAAACCCATTCCCTGTATTGACAGGCGGTGAGGTGGAGGAGGAGGAGGAGAGGCAGTCTTGGCATTTAATATTACGGTCGCTTCTCCTTTTCGCAGTAGGCTGCCGTCATTGTCTCTTGATGTTTCTCTTGCATCAGGAGGAGGACGCAGCAATGGGTCCAAGTGATGAGATGTTGTTAGTGCTTCAATTGACCGACATTTTGCTATTTTCTCAACAGAATCTGAAGTTTTAAAGCCGAGATCAGCGACACAAGAGACCGATTATTATTATGTTGGTGTGTGTCACATTTTATCTTCTATTATTTTCATGACTCGATTTGCTCTTGTTTTAAGCAAATGCTTGGCAACATTGACTGTAAATCGGGGAAGATTCGTTGGATGTATGTTAAACGTGGCAGACTCTGTGACATTCTGGAGATGGCAGTCGGACTGAAGACTATGCTTCTCTATCATTTCTTATTATATTATCTGGACAGGTTCAGTTGTTGGCATCGCATGAATTATGTCGGCGGACTTTCCTCGTGAGTCTGCTGTCAACAGATTAAATGTTTTTCTGGCAATTGTGTTGAGTTACTGTTTACTTGGGTTAGGGTAATTCGATATATGAAACCTCCTATGGGACTCCGACTAAATCTAAATTCCATGAATACAGCCTTCTCAATGTTTACGAAATTAGGCAGGTGAGGTGCAGATAGACGAATTCATGTCTAGATATTTTCATGGCCTATTACCTTCTGTGTTTAAAAATTTCTTCTTCCATACTATACTGAAGTGCATTCATATCATACTAAACACGCTGACTCTTACCATTTGCCCCACACCCAACCAACATCCCATGCTTCTGAATTTCTGTTAATATACAGTGGAGCTCAAACATGGAATGAGATTCCCCATTCAATCAGATTGCTCTCTGATCTTTGTCTCTTCAAATTAAGACTGCGTGCCCTGATACTCGACAATAACTAATGAATTATTCCGGTGACACGAAACGGAGTATCCCCCTGAAAGCTATCCGGGGGGATGAATTAATCTATCCCCCCAGATGGAATTAACCGGTCTATACTATCCGGACTCCGGAGGATAAACCATTCTATCCCCTTTTTTGAAAAATGCGCATAATAAAAAATTTATGCTGTAATCAAAATTTAAAGTGACTCTAATTTTTTAAGTGTCCTAAGCAATGCTCAGATAAAGGCAACTCGAATTTATTTAGTGACTCTGAGTGTTCTTTAAATGTTTTAAGTGCTCTAAAAACAGGGCAAAGCAAATTATCTAGTAGGAATAAACATAGGCCTACCTGTTAGTGTCATTGTTCAATACAAAGCAGATGAAAATTAATTTGCAAAAAAATACATGTGGAAGCGGTTTTTTCGACTTTTTTTATTTGGGGGGATACAATTAATACGGGGGCTACTCTATTTCGTGACACCGGCACATCGTGGCTAATTATTGTTTCTTATTACTGAGTGATTAAATTGATAAGCTATTAAACAACCTCCCATCCCTCACTTTGAATAAATTTGGTGACGACTTAAGTTAGATCAAAAATTCTTACTACCCGTGCAGTATCCCGACCATCCAGTGACTTTTGTGCCTCGAACTTCGTCATAGGGGTCATCGAATGTGTAACTGTGCTTTTAGCTAAGATGTTTGCTGTTTCTTTTCCAAAGTTGTTTTGACTCATTATAAATTATGTCAGGACCACTTTACGGCAACCTAATGGCCATCATCATCATGGTATAACCACCCAGGAGACTCACCTAGCGGGGATGCAAGACCCATTCCGGTTGGGTGCGGGTCTAGGACTTTACCCCCGGCCCATTATCCCCTGCCATTACCCCCGCCCATTAGATGGGTCCCCTGTGCAGCCAAATGGAAACTATTAGCATAATTATTATTGAAGTAACGCTTGATTATATTTGTAAACTTTGTACCTTTGAGGCTTGATTTGATTTGTTGTTCTTGGTTGCCAAAATAAATAATTTAATCTGACATCTAAATTTTATCGTGCTGCATATCCCCCTCCCCAAACCATTGCTACATTATACATCCAAAGTTTACAATGTCACAATAATTATTAAAGTATTTTTAGTAGACTTGTGTTTTCATTGAACTCTTTATAATGGAAAGCGCCATAAAGTCGGATGATGTGGTGTCGACCCGTAGAGCCACGTAGAGGTTCCTGGTGCACTTTCGGAGATGCCCATTGTTCAGTCTAGGCATCGGGTATGGGGGTTGGGGCAGGGGTTATCCAAACCCTAACCCATTGTTCAATAATCTAGGCATCGGGTATGGGGGTTGGGGCAGGGGTTATCCTAACCCTAACCCATTGTTCAATAATCTAGGCATCGGGTATGGGGGTTGGGGCAGGGGTTATCCTAACCCTAACCCATTGTTCAATAATCTAGGCATCGGGTATGGGGGTTGGGGCAGGTGTTATCCTAACCCTAACCCATTGTTCAATAATCTAGGCATCGGGTATGGGGGTTGGGGCAGGGGTTATCCTAACCCTAACCCATTGTTCAATAATCTAGGCATCGGGTATGGGGGTTGGGGCAGGGGTTATCCTAACCCTAACCCATTGTTCAATAATCTAGGCATCGGGTATGGGAGTTGGGGCAGGTGTTATCCTAACCATAACCCATTGTTCAATAATCTAGGCATCGGGTATGGGGGTTGGGGCAGGGGTTATCCTAACCCTAACCCATTGTTCAATAATCTAGGCATCGGGTATGGGAGTTGGGGCAGGGATTATCCTAACCATAACCCATTGTTCAATAATCTAGGCATCGGGTATGGGGGTTGGGGCAGGGGTTATCCTAACCATAACTCTCACTGGATCAACTATGATTGTCTGCAGTTTTCTAAAGACAGAAGACGAGGTTAAAGATATTTCTCTTTCGGCAAAATATGAGAGACCATGGAAACGAAATCTTTATTCGCTCAAGGAATAATGGTGAGCAAGGCTAGTTCCAGAATCCAAACCATCAGACAGACAGACAGACAAATAGACAGACAGAAGACAGACAGAAAGCCAGACAGACAAATAGACAGACAAACAGACAGACGGAGGTGAACAGATAACAACTGAGACAGCTTAGAGAAGAAGAGGTGGGCTTTAAAAGCGTTGGTACAGTTTCGTGTTAGGAAAGTGTAGATGTGGAGGCGGAAGAGGTATATTACGAAGAGGTTGTTGAGCGTCGATCGACTTCCATTTGCTGACTTCTATTGTTGCCACTTTGCAATACTTGTGAATCGTTGCCAGTGAAGTAAAGTCGTTATAGTATTTTGCCAGAAGCCCTTCGTTTCCGGCATTCAGTGCAGGCGGTCGGATGGGGTAAGAGGTACACCCATCCCCACCCATCCCACCCATCCCGCCCATCCGTAGTCGGTGGTTATTGCCCGTCGTCGTCGTCGTCTAATGTGCATGACGTGTGATGTTACCTTGCTCTTAAGTGCTGTAATATGCCGAGCAAATTTATGTCCAGGGTAACGGCCTCTGTTGTCATAGACCCTGGTCAAATCGGATCCAACCATCATGCACGTGTGATGATGCTGATGACTGATCTGACGACGACATTCAGACGTACCACTCCTTGATCTGCTTCTTCTTCGTCGTCGTCGTTGGAGGATTTGCAAAGGGAATGAAGGAGGAGGAGGAGGTCGTCGTCTTTTGTCCAATGACTGTGGTCGTCTTCAATGGTTCTGAGTAAGCTTCGAAGTAGTACTTGTCCATTCCTCCTTCGTCCAGTTTGTAGCTGGCTACTTCGCTGCCTTGCAAGTGACTGCTGCTCGTCAGGTACTTGAAGACTGCGTAGGACAGGACGACTACGAGAAGGATGACTCCAGAGGCAATACCAACGATCAGTCCAATGTTCATACCGAGAGCAGCCGATGAAGAAGACGAAGAGATGACGACGCTGCTACTCGAGGCTCGAGTGCTGCTGCTGCTGCTGCTGCTGCTGCGGGTGCGCTCATCCCTATCCACTGTCCCCGCCGCTCCCCCGTCATGCTCTGCTGCGCCCAGATGACTCGTCTTCCTGCCACCACTTCCGCCGCCACCGACAGACGTCGTCGTCGTCAGTCTTTCGGACACTCTCTGCGGCGTCGTTGTTAAGCGACGTCGACGGATGGATTGGTCAGCTTCCCCCTCCTCGACGACATCCCCCTCCTCCTCCTCCTCGTTGTTCCAGTGGACGTTCGAGGATCTCCTCGTGGTGGAACCGCGTGGTGGGATCCAGTCTGGAGTTCTACGAGCGACGACCGCAGGACTTTGAACCCGCAGATGCTGCTGCTGCTGCTGGTGGTGGTGCGTGACGATGTTCAGTCGGACCGTGACTGGCGTCTGTCCGCTCAACCGGTCATCTACACTTGTGTCTTTGAGGCGGCGCAGTACTTCCCCTCGGTCGTATGAGGGTGGCACTGAAGAGAGGGAGGAGGAGGAGGATAGACTGGACAACTGATGATGATGTCCAGACGACATCTCCTCTTCACAGTCATCATCGTCGGAGGCACAAGGTGGATCGTTCGATCGGAATCCAGGCTGACGTCGACCAGGAGGAACCAGAGAAGGAGGATAAGAAGGAGAAGGAGACAGACTGACCGATGGCATGGAGGAGGAGGAGGAGGAGGAGGAGGAAGAAGAGGCAGCAACAGCAGCAGCATCGTCGGTCGAGGAGTCATTCTGTGACGAGATTCTAAAACAGTTAAAAGATATAATAATATTAATTATAATAACATTTCTCTAATTCTCTGCTCGGATTTAAAAATATCTTCCATCTCTGTCCTATTATAATACATGTATCCTATAGGACTAAGTTGTGTTGAAACATCTGTTCTAACAATTATTTCTCGAGATCATTGTCTCATCTAATCTTCTTTTCCTTCCGGCTGGAATTAATCCCTCGCAGGTGAGGGGTCAGCAGTGACACCCCCAGTATCCACCGCAGCATTATTAAAATTATTAAAAGCATTATTATTATTATTATTATTATTATTATTATTATTATTATTATTATTATTATTATTATTATTGTTACAATAGACTAATCAGTGTACAGTACAGTAATGCAAATTGCAAGAACACAAATGACGGAAGACATAAATCCTAACTACTAAGCCTGCAATACACGTCTATCCTACTACAGGGTTCGAACTCAGGTCTGCTGATCTCCATGCCAGTGTGCTTTTCAAATGCGCTACATGGTCCCCCTCATGTCAGCGGTTATAGATGATTCGTTTTCAGTCTAGAGAGAAAAGACTGTTGTAACATAAAGAAATACTATAGCTTATCCAGGGATCCATACTGGCAGAAAATAGACTCGTTTGGTCATTTTGCCTCCCTGGTCGTTTGGTCATTTTGCCTCCCTGGTCGTTTGGTCATTTAACCTCCCTAGTCGTTTGGTCATTTTTTGTCTGCAGGGTCGTTTCGTCATTTTTGCCTCCCTGGTTATTTGGTCATTTAATTTGCCTCCCTGATCGTTTGGTCTTTTTACCTCCCTAATCGTTTGGTCATTTTTGCCTGCCTGGTCGTTTGGTCATTTTGCCTCCCTGGTCTGAGGCTTGTCGTTCCTAATTAATAGCTAAATACTGTGTTCTCAGGGACTAATTCGGTTTATTACAGACCATGGCAGTCCAAAGCATTCCCGAGTCAGTCCGTCCAGGTCATTCCATATCTAGTTTGGGTAATTTCATATCAAGCTTTGGCAGGGACAGATCCAGACAGACAGACAGACAGACAGACAAACAGACAGACAGACAGACAGACAGACAAACAGACAGACAGACAAACAGACAGACAGATAGATAGACAGACAGACAGACAGACAAACAGACACACAGACAGACAAACAGACAAACAGACACACAGACAGACAGACAAACAGACAGACAGATAGATAGACAGACAGGCAGACAGACAGACAGACAGACAGACAGACAAACAGACACACAGACAGACAAACAGACAGACAGATAGATAGACAGACAGACAGACAGACAGGCATAATCTTCTCTTTATTTATAATTATATAGATAATAAAGCGCAGAACAGAGATGAATCGAGACGTCAAACATTCGAACCTGCCTAATGGCAGAGCACGGAAAAGAAAAAAGAAGATAATTATATGCATGCAATATATAATTATAATATACATATTATATTGTGTTATATCTAAATAACGAGAAGATTCTGTCTGTCTGTCTGTTTGTTTGAATGGGATGCATTTCAACAGTTTTTTAGCTTTTCACTCAGAGCCGTTTTAAGGCCAAGGCACGCGAGGCACGTGCCTAGGGCCCCGCGCAACAGGGGGACCCCGCGACGACCCAAAATACTACATCCCATTACAAATTAGCAACATAATTATTATACGAACTGTAACGTAGATCTATGTTAAACTACTCTATATCTGACAATGAGAGATTGAGGCGGAAATAGGGTTACGCTCAGGCATCTCTCGGGTTGGGGGGAACTTCACCCAGAAAATAATGACTACCCGGTATCCAAAACATTTGACCACATAATAATAGTTTTAATTGCTGTTTACATTATTGTATTACACGAACTCTAGTAATGTATGATTATGATGATAAAATCAACTAATAAAATATATTATAATATCATATTAGGGTACAATGAGTATAGTTTACTGTTAATATTTGTACATGACTACTTTTGCACGACTAATTGGCGTCTTTCCATGCTACCTTTCAAATGTCAAACTGCCAAATTTTCTAAATGTTTTGTCCCTTGAACACTTAGTAGGCTAAAACAGTAGGCTATCATTATTAACACGGCGTCCCGATTTTGGAAGTTCTTCCTTGGTTTGTGTAACATCTGTAACGATTCAGATAAAATTTAATGTGTCCTGGGTCAGCAACGCGCATGACCTTTTTCAGCAACGGGAATAGGCCTAAGCTAATAATTATTCATGTGAAAGAAAGAATAGCTTACGCAATTACAAGCCTGTCTGCGTTATAGTGTAATGGTCCAGAAGCAGCAGAACTGAGCTGCTGAACTTGATACGTAGAGAAATTCTTATTGTAATAATAATTATTATACTTAGGCCTATTGAAATTTCCAATCACTCTTTTGTTATAAGCACTTAAATAATAGAGTAACTTTTGTTAAGATCTCGGCTTACAAAATGCAATGCTGCCATTACAATGTGGAAATTGAAAAAGAAATTATAATAATGGTAAGAATATATATATATATATATTTGTTGAAGTCTTAGGCTAGGCCTACTCATGTTAGCACTGCAATAGTTGATCAATTTTGCTAGGATGCAGCTAAAAATGCGCAGTCATTGCAATGTGAAAATTCAAAAATTTCCGGTGGGGAGGGCAAATTTCCTCCCCATACTTCCCCCCTCTCGGCGCTACACGTCTCAGCAATCGACCGGCAAATACCCGTTCTCAGTTCCCAGAAACCTTGATTTCACAGCAGCTTTAAAGGGTCGAGATTGGACTCATGGCTAGGCCTACTTTTAGGGTTATGGTTTGTGCCTAGGGCCCAAAACTCCTTAAAACGGCCCTGTTTTCACTCCAAACCTTCACTACTCTGTCGGTCTCGGCATGGGACACCCCGTGGAGGGGTTGGCGAATCTCTCCCACCATGGGGTCAGGGTGGGGCGAAACTCCCAAAATTTTCGGTTAAACGCAGCTATTGATCTGAAACTTTGTACCTAGACAGAGTGTCATCAGAACCACCCAGTGAATGGCTTGGCGAATCTCTCCCACCACTGGGCTAGCTAGGGTGGGGTCGAAAACCCAGACTTTCGCAATTTCCATTCCGTCAGGGGGCCGGGTGGGGCAGGGTATTATTGGGGGGTGGGGAGAAAATATTTCCAGTAAAACGCAGCCAATGATCAGAGACTTTGTACCTAGACATAGGGCCATCAGGAGTGGGCTGGAGAGGGGTGGTGTGGGAAGCAGGCGTTTGGGGTAGGAGTGAGGACGGGATGAAGTGAAGGTGGGCATGTAAGCAACTGGCCGGGACCGGGGCGAATCCTAAATTTCCCGGGTACCCTATGCATATATAATTATATATCGTCTGTTTAGACTTTAGAGTGCAATCATTGCACTCTAAACAGACGATATAATTATTATGCAGTATGATGGAAAATGCATGTTGCATAATATACAAGAACCCGTCGACCGTATTGTTTTGCCTGTCACCATTTCCGACTTTCTCGTCGTTGTTTCCTGCGCAAAATTATTCTTAACAATCATTTCTGTCTAGCCTACAACAGCAATTTCTAAACGACGACGACCAATCGAGATATATCTTTCGAGACTAGATGCTCTGCCTCTGCTGCTGCTGCTGCTCTCTGTGACTACTACATCATGTGTCCTGGTACTTGCCAGAGGGCAGCAGCTGATCAGATGCCTACCGGGCAAAGTTTCCTGATGACATGACAATGTCATCCGATTTCCCTGGAAGTTCTTTCCTGCATTCCTCTTCCGGTTTTCCTTCGGAGCGGATGTCGCCGCAGTCATAATAATTGAATTCCTCTTCCTCTTCCTCTTCCAGGTCGTCCTCTTCTTCCTCCTCCTCATCCACTTCCTCCTCCTCCTCCTCCTCCTCCTCCTCCTGCTCTTCGGATTCGTTCGTTTCTTTGTCGAGTCTCTACAGCATTTAAATAACATTTATTCACAAACGATACACCTGAAAAAGTCGCGCGATGACAACAGCAACATTGTGCATCGGCAAAAAGTACAGACCTTTCACTTTGCTTTCCTCTTTCAGTCTTCTTTCTGTCATCTTTCAATCGTCTTTCTGTCAACTTTCAATCGTCTTTCTTTCCACTTACAGTCCGCTTTCTATCCTATTTCCTGCCTCTTTCGTCCTTCTTTATTTCTCTCGTACTTGTAAGCATCTTTCGACTAAGAACATTTAAAACCATAATATTACAATAATTACTGCATGCAACTGCAAAACTGACGTCAATCAATCAACTGCTGACTTCATTTTCGGCGGATATCGCTTAAATTTTCAAAAGTCCACCTCTGCTGCAATAATAATAATGATGATGATGATGATGATGATGATGATAATAATAATAATAATAATAATAATAATGATACTTTTTCTTCGGAACTTTTGTTCATTATGGTCGTATCTATTTTGCAATAAAGGAAATTGTTTATAATAATAATAATAATAATAATAATAATAATAATAATAATAATAATAATAATAATAATAATAATAACAAACAGCTCCAAGCATAATTTTTTGAAATCCCGAGGGATCCTAGGTACCTCGGGTAAAAAAAAAAAAAAAAAAAAAAAAAAAAAAAAAAAATAATAATAATAATAATAATAATAATAATAATAGTAATGATAATAATAGGTAGCCGTTCCAGAATACAATTTTTTACGTCTCCGGATAATTTTTTGAAATCCCGAGGGATCTGAGATACCTCGGGTAAAAAAAGGTACCTCGGGTAAAAAATAATAATAATAACAATAATAGAAGCAGTAGGTCCTAAGTAGTACTGTACAGTGGTAGTGGTAGTTGCAGCAGCAGTGGTAATAGTAATAATAATAATTGACGTAAAAATGGTCAGTTTACTGCTGAGAGGTATTTTAAAATGCCGTGTGCATTGTTCAAAGCACTCTAATAAGACAGTCGCTAGTGGGTGAGCATCGGGTCATTCGCCAAAGGTAGTTTCGGTTAAAGGCTGTTCACAGTATTGATGATGATTCTTGTACATGTTGTTGTTGAAGACCAAATTGCCTGAGAATCTACACACAATTTAGGAGGAATTTTGGACCTGGTCATCACTTCTGACGATGTCTGTGTTCAAGACTTATTTATCCATCCGCCTACGCTGTCAGACCATTCTCTGGTGGAAGCAACTCTTCCCCCATTACACACCCAACCCATACACACCATCCGTCTTGTGAGGGGTTGGGCATCTTTGGATTACCAAGCGCTCAGAGAAGAAATTCGTTGCTCGAAACTTGCTGCTGATCTACCATTCCTTGAAACACTCTCGGTGACGGAACTTTTCGATCTATACACTAACACAATGAGTGAACTGTTGGACAGACTTTTACCTCCACGTAAAGTAAAGATGCGAATCCGCCCACTTGCGGCCTGGTTTGATGGAGAATGCCGCCAGCTTCGTCGTCGAACGCGATGTCTTGAGAGACGTTACCGGCGCTCCAAAGAACCTTCCGATCGCCTTACGTGGATCACTCAACTTCGGGCACTCCATCGCCTCTATCGAAGCAAAGAGTCTGAATACTGGGAGAACCTTGTAGCTCGTGACGAAAAGAATCCGAAGCGTCTTTGGTCTACTATATCGGGCCTGCTGGGTCATGCTTCTCGCTCTTCAACCACACCAACTTTCGTAGCAGATGACTTTCTCAAGATGATGACTGACAAAATAGCTGGTCTTCGTGCTGGAATGACTGGTGCTCCTCAACCCGACTTCTCTCAAACGGACTGCAAATTCGACGGTTTTCGACCTATCCTTGAAGCTGATCTCCGACGGGTTATTGGCTCCTCGAACATGAAGTCGTGTGAGCTTGATCCGCTCCCACCGTTCATCATTGTTAATGTGCTTGATGACATTATTTCATTTCTTGTCTATATGTTTAATAGGTCACTCAGTGATGGATTTCTTCCTACATCTCAGAAACGTGCAATAGTATTTCCAAGGCTAAAGAAGCCTAACCTTGACCTTAATGTTTGCCAAAACTACAGGCCCATCTCTAACCTCTCTTACCTATCTAAAACTCTTGAGAGACTTGTTGCAGCTCAATTCGTCCCTTACTTGGAGCAATCTGGGCTTTTGCCTCCCACCCAATCTGGCTTTAGAAGCCACCACTCGACAGAAACTCTTCTCCTGTCACTTCTCTCGGATATTTACACGGCAATTGATAGATCTCAGCTCTCTCTTCTTGCACTCTTTGATGCCTCTGCGGCATTTGACATGGTAGATCATGAGCTCCTTCTGCAGCGTCTACACCTCTCATTTGGCTTATGTGGCACACCCTTTAATTGGTTTAAATCATACCTTACAGATCGTTCTCAGATGGTTGTCCTGGGTAACACTAGAACACCCTGGGTTAGAGTTGACTTAGGTGTCCCTCAAGGGTCGGTCTTAGGTCCCCTTTTATATATTCTTTTCACCGCAGACATCCCCTCTGTCCTCTATAAACACCAGGCCAGAGGTCATCTTTACGCTGATGATGTACAAGCTCTTGTACATGGCTCACCTTATGAGCAGATCTCTTTGGTTGAAAGGATGAGCTCTCTGTTGCAAGATCTCCACTTCTGGATGTCGTCAAACAAACTTAGCCTTAATCCTTCCAAGACCCAATTAATTTGGTTTGGAACCAAACAACAATTACATAAGCTTGATCTTCAATTACTGGCCACATTATTCCCTCATTTTACCTTTTCCTCTAGTGTTCGTGATCTGGGTGTCACACTTGATAGTGCTCTGACATTTACTGAACACCTGTCACTCTTGACCCGTTCCTGTTACTACCACTTGAGACGCCTCAGGGCAATTAGAAGATCTGTGTCCTCCAAGGTGTTTACAACTATGGTACATGCCTTTATCTCCTCACGAATTGACTACTGTAACTCCCTACTAATTGGGCTTCCTAAAGTTCGCTTGTCATCTGTACAATCTGTCTTAAATTCTGCTGCTAGACTTATTGCACGACTTCCTCGATACTCGCACATCTCTACATTCATGACTCATGACCTTCACTGGCTTCCGATCTTTGCCCGAATCAGATACAAAGTCTTGCTTCTAGTTACAAAGTCCCTGCAGGGCTTAGCGCCTAAATACCTGTGTGACTTAATGTGTAAGCCTCTTTCTGCAAGATCTTCACGCCCTCTTCGTTCTGCTGACCGCTTTGATCTATTTGTACCCAGATCACGAACATCATTAACCCAACATCGAGCTTTTGCTATTGTTGGTCCTTTAATTTGGAATCACCTTCCTTCTGAAATTCGTGGCAGGATTCTTGTAGGAAATTCACCTGCATCTTTTCGCTGCTTGAAGACTTTTCTTTTTTCATGGGCCTGTCACGCTGAGAGCGCTTCTGAATAGCTCTGCTGTGAGAAGCGCTTTACAAATGCTTATTAGATTAGATTAGATTAGATTAGATTAGATGATGCTCTTTCTGGCAACATAATTATACCCATGGGTATTGGCGCCATCCCAGAGCAAATATTTTATTCGTTTCCACAAAAAATAATAATAGGCTAATAACGACAATAATGGCGCGGTAACACAGTTACAAGGGCGCTTTACAAAGCAGCTAATACACGCGATAAGCCCTAGTGAGCAAGTATGTTTTAGCAGGGTTTTAAAGTCCACTGAACCGGCCGATCGAATAGCGAGAGGAAGTCTGTTCCAGCATCGAGGACCAGCGACCGAGAAGGCACGATCGCCGAAGCGCGTTCTCATCCTCCGCACACGCAAATCAGTTCTCTCGGATGATCTGAGCCGAAACCCGGCCGCAGAGGAATGAGTCTCTGTGCAGCAATCGCGCAAGTACTCGGGCGCAGCTCCTTGAAGTGATTTGAAGACGACTTTAGAATTTAACTTCACAGCAGATTTGGTCAATAGAACCAAGATATTTAATAAA